>ML258374.1:0-44888 GCA_005239495.1 Nicotiana undulata | reverse complement strand
TGTTTTTATATATATATTCCGGGATGGATTTTCCCTGGGCCGGAAGGCCAGATTCTAGTACTGAGTGGACCACATGATGAAAGTTGATTACTGATTACACATCATTCTTGATTCTGTAAGAATTCATGCGGGCATGCAGGCTACAGACATAAATTGATGCATCTTGTTTATTTTCTGATATATTACTGTCATGTCCAAGTTATATATTGTTGTTAAAAAATTATAAGAGGTTTAGTCTGTCACTACCTCTCAGCCCGTAGTTTGGTTTCGTTACTACTGAGTTGGTGTACTCACGTTACCCCCTGCACCTTGTGTGCAGATCCATGTACACAGAGGTTCAGCTCTGGACAGTGAGTAGCAGCAGTTTCATCAGAGTTGACGAGGTAGCAGCTGGCGACCGTGATCTTGTCATCTCTTTCTCTTCTACCTGTCGTATTTACTTTCAGACTATGTTGGTCATTTCTTTTGGGTCTTGTCTATGAAATAGTAGCTCATGACTGCGTGACACTTGATCCTGGATTGTAGGATTTGAGTTTTGTTTTCCACAAATTGTTTCCAATTTCTTATTTACTGTTATTATTGACCTCGAATTTATTAAAAAGGGTATTCTCTCTGATAATTGAACTTAGATTAGTTATAGATAGGTGGCTGGCCTGGTTCCACGACAGGCGCCATCACGACTCCGATATTGGGTCGTGAAATTTCCGAAATTAAGTTAATTCCCTGCCTTATTTCAATGGATGCTTTTGCTGTCAAAATATACTTTCCTTAGTTAGGGTATTCTGAACTTGGTCCTAATCACATGCTCTATACCTATGATGTCTCTTATATGTTAAAATCAGTTCTTACATGATTTATTTCCTTGTTTGACACTGCTTATTACCATTTGTACATGATTCCTTAATTAAAGGAAGTCTTAACATTAGACTGATGTTGATTGATGCTTACTTCTATAATTGTGCTAAACTATTATTTGTTTCCTAATTTTCTGCATGATTCAAAACTATAAGTACTCTTAGTCTCTCATTAACAAGGGACACAAACATTGGGGTTCAAAACTATCTCTTACACTAAAAGAATATATGCTCTCTCTCTCTCTTGTACTATCTGCTACTGTCTAATTGTTAGTCGGCTGCAAGCCAAGGCTAACCATTGTGCTCTCTCTTGCTCTTTAATTCTGCTTTCTCTCCTTTTCACTGGTATGTCCTAGTTTCAATACCAAGATCCAACAACAATATGATTCTTTATTTGTTTCAGTTCTTGTTGTTTCTGGTTTGCTTCTATTTGTGGTTCTTTCGTGAAACCTGTAATTAAAATACATCACTAGCATGCTATTATATCTTCCCTTTCCTTTAGACTAGTATATCCCCTTTATATGTGTTTTTTAGCATGACTTACCAACTGTTTTCTTACTTGTTGTATACCCCAAATCCCTATCACCCCTCTATGTGGTCCTTCATGTCTGGTTTTGTGACTATGCCAGTGTCAGCAGTTTCTGAGCATGTTTAAACCAGTCCTATATCTTTGCTGGGTTATTGTATTTGCAGTTAAATGTTCTATGTGTCCCCACCCCCCATTGTCCTTGTTTGTAGTGGCAGAACCTGTCTTGGTTGTGTGTGCTTTGGCTGTGTATGAACCCATTTTGGGTGCTGTGTTTGGACTGTTTCTTATTACTATACTCTCTTTTCAAAATTGTTTATCAAACAGACTCCCTGGGCTATGAAATGTTTTAACTAAATCTCTTTCAACACTTTTTCCTGTCAAAACCTTTTCAAACTCATCCCTTGCACGTCACTTTATTCCTAAATTCTTAAGTTCCACCCCCTCAGTATGAGCACTGCATTGGGAACCTCTTGAGTTCCCTCTGAACTCTGACACGCTGAGGTTGGTATTTCCACACTACACATGTTTTACTCCTGGTTACTAAGTCTGTGTGTGAGCATTGTCGGGAGCCCTTGAGGTCCTTAGGCAACTTTGACACACCCGGACTATGAAAGGATATGAAACACCAAAAGCATTGAGGTTCGGAGGATTTGGGCCTACTAGAGGCTCCCTATAGAATAACTTCTTATTTTCTCTTTTATTATGTAATTAATAACTCCTGGCTTGTAATAATTTGTAAACAACTTATGGGGGTGGATAGTGAAATAGGAGGGGATGACCATGCATGTTTAGTTATTATAAAGGGTAGAAACCATGTTTAGGCTTTTAATTCCTTATCTGCGCAATAGAGATCATGTGTAGGTTCATATATGTGCATTAGAAATCATGTTCCTTAGGATCCATATATATTGTTTCAACATGTTCATCCTCATATTATTTAGAAACTCCTGTGTTAAATATGTCAATAATTGGTACTTTTGCATTACTTCATACGCTGCCATCATGTATTAGACTTAACAAACTAATAAACAAGTGGTTTTCTGAAACTGCGATGCAATATGAACACTTAGATATCCTGCCTTAGGATAAATTAATAAATAGGTCCTTCTACATATTTTTGAAAGCATGTTCTGGAACTAAAATATTTGTGCATGTAGAATATCATGTTTAGGTCCTGCACCATTCTGCATCTTCTTTGCATTAGATATCATGCTTTAGGATTGCATTTGTATTCGCTTAGGCATCCCCTAACTTGATTCTTGATAAAAACAGACTCATCCAGTTTGGTAACTATTTTCTGAAATCTGAACACCTAGAACAGTATGCTTAGTAATATGATTTAAATAATTTTTTGTAATAACTGGCACGCCTAGGCAAACCTTAGGTGTTAGTTCTGTTAAAACAGGAAATATACTTCTTCATATATGCTGCTCAATTATCAACAGGTTAAAATCAGTAAGCAAGAACTGATATTCCTTCTTATAATTAAGCAACCAAACTGCCTCCCTATTGTATTTCGGTTTCGCATAGATATCATGCTTTAGGATTATGAAATTAATAAGGCCTTTACCTGTGTTTGAGTCGTGCTAAATTATATGCATAATCTGTGGAGGAAGATTTGGGCCTCATATCTGCTTTACGTGCTTTCCATCTATTTGCAGTCCTAAGTGTTATTGTTTGTCGCTTAGAATCTTTCCCTTTAAACCTAAGGGTCAGCCTAGTACCTTCTTTAGGATAGTACTCCCAATCTCCTCCAAGACTGATAGGATGGGACGGGTAATAGCACGCAATAGAGTTCGTGACCAAGCACACGCTTTAATTACCTTCACGGGGCGGGAAAGGGTAGAATATGGATAATTTCAAGCCCTTACCCAATCTCTGGTTAGAAATTTAGTTTATAAATGAAACCCCCCTAGGTGCCCTAACGCACCTCAAACCTGTCAGGTGGCGACTCTCTCTTTTTACACCTTTTCCTTAAAAGAGTTGTCACGTGTCGAAACCCCAATCTCCGCGAGGTAAAAGGGGGGCGCGACAGCATGGCGACTCTGCTGGGGATTTTCCTAGGCTTTTACCATTACAAATCGTTCCGTGAATTTGTACCTTTAATTTGTTTGATGCTTGCACCCTTTCCTCTTCCCTGATACGTGCAATTAATTATTTATTTCTTTCAAGTATTTATTTCACAAAATGAAATTGACCTGTTTCTTTGTTTTCCTTTGTAAATGCTTTAAATCATAAATGTTGTCTTTACCGCTTCCCTTAACGTGCAAATACATGACTATCTATTTTAATGCTTATTTATTGCATATCATGCTCTACATTCATACTCCACTCGTGCCAAACAAAATACTATAGCAACGCTTGATGAGTGGTTGCGCTCTTCCTATATTATTACCCCCTTAAATTCGAAAAGGCGTATTTGCGGTAAAATTAGTCGATCAACGGTGCAGTCGAGAGTTCCGTGTGAGTTGTCCTCTCAAGGGTACTAGTCTAAAACCCCATAGAAACCTTACTCCGTTATATTGTTGCATGCATCATGGTCAAACCTATCCAGGCTAGCGTGTTGTCCGCACAATAGCCTTTAAGATAGCCTTGTCCAAAGTCCACCGGGTTTCCCTAAACCCAAACGGACATTATCACGTTCTGTGCATTTATTTGGAGAACTAAATGCTTCCTGCTAATTATTGATGTTAAATAGTCGATTCCGGTGGGCGTAAGTGCCTAACCTTATTTGCTTTGCAGAAAATGAGGCACGAAGTCACAGATTCGGCATAGTCTCCAATATCCATCAAACGGATCGAGACTTGGAAAAAGGCTGAGGGGGCTGAAGGGGGATATCTAGACAGAACCTACCTACTGCTGGGACTTCGTGAATTGGGAAAGCTGATTGAGGGAAGCAGGAATGCCGAATCCAGGGAAGGTCCTTCTGGGACCAAGTAGATAGGGGTTTTTTCTTTTATCTTCTCTGTTGATGTAATAAGGTCAATGGCCATTAGTGACTTTCATTTTCGTTCATTTAGTGTCGCTTTGGGATTTGTCTGTTTTTATCAATAAAATGAGGCATTTAGCACTTTAAGTTCTCCAAATCAATTTGTCGCTAGGCCTACCTCGGGCACAAAGAGGTCCCAAATTTAGGACACGCTTTACATTTTAGCATTACGTGTTTAAATACTGCAATATTTTTTATAATCCCCACTGACTTGGCTACCTTTTGTTTTTCTTTCTTTTCCTTTATTATTCCCCTCCCAAAAGGTTAGTTCGTGCATTCTAGCATCATCCGCCTATCGCACAAGATCCAAGGACCCTCCACCTACTCCTTCTCCTAGGAAGGCCCTTCCATACAGGCTGTGAGTAAAGGAGCATATCTCAGGAACCGGTCTATCAGGACAACCAAAGCTCGACCAGCCTCGGGGTAGCAAGGCTAAAACAAGCATTACTTACTGTTTTACCAAAATGATTTTTTTTCTTTCCGCATTTTTCAATTCCTGCAATAAGATCATCAATGTTCAAAACAGTTATTCAATTTATCAAAGCATTTTCTAATTTATGTTATTTATTGCTACTATTTTTCTCTCATTACTTTATCTATACAAAATTACTATTACTTGTCTTGATGAACCGATGACTTTGACATGCAATGAGACAACGCAGCAAACGGACATTGATTCAGATGAAGACGATATACCCGCTGAGATTGTTAAAGAGGTCGAAAACATTGAAAACAGACCTAAGTCCAACCTGGACGAGACTGAGGTTATCAATCTGGGAGATTCAGAGAACGTCAAGGAGACTCGCATCAGTATTCATTTATTACCATCAGAAAAGAAAAAGTACACAGAGCTTCTAAAGGAGTATGAAAACATAATCGCCTGGTCATATGATGACATGACTGGTCTAAGCACGTCTATTGTGGCTTACAAATTTCCAACCAATCCAACGTGTCCACCGGTGAAACAAAAGCTCAGAAAGTTCAAACCCGACATGAGTTTGAAAATCAAAGTAGAATTTACCAAGCAGATCAATGCCAAAAATCTCAGGGTGGTTGAGTACCCAACATGGTTAGCCAACATTGTGCCTGTGCTGAAGAAGGACGGAAAGGTCAGAGTCTGTGTCAACTACCGGGATCTCAATCGGGCTAGCCCGAAAGATGACTTCCCTTTGCCGAATATACACATTCTAATCGAAAACTACGCCAAGCATGAATTACAGTCCTTCGTGGATTGCTTCGCTGGTTATCATCAGATTTGGATGGATGAAGAAGATGCTGAGAAAATGACGTTCATTACACCATGGGGAGTGTAATGTTACAAGATGATGTCGTTCGGCCTAAAGAATGCAGGGGCCACCTACATGAGGGATATGACCACTATATTCCACGACATGATTCATAAGGAGATCGAAGTGTATGTGGATGACGTCATTATCAAATCAAAGAAAGTTGCTGACCACATGGAGGATTTGAGGAAGTTCTTCAACAGGTTGCGAAAATACAATCTGATGCATTCGGGGTTCCTGCTGGGAAGTTGCTGGGATTCATTGTAAGCCGCCGGGGAATAGAATTGGATCCATCAAAGGTCAAGGCCATTCAGGAACTACCGCCGACAAGGAACAAGAAAGATGTTATGAGCTTCTTGGGGAGGCTTAACTACATCAGCCGATTCATAGCACAGTCTACAGTCATCTGTGAGCCGATCTTCAAGATGCTGAAGAAGGACACCGCAACTAAGTGGACTGAGTATTGTCAAAAAGCTTTCGACAGAATCAAAGAGTATTTGTCAACACCGTCGGTCTTGGCACCACTTGAGCCAGGTAGACCACATGCTACTCTACCTTGTCGTACTGGATGGAGCTTTAGGTTGCGTTCTTGGGAAACATGATGAAACAGGGAGAAAAGAGCAAGCCATTTACTATCTCAGCAAGAAGTTCACTCCGTACGAGGCTAGGTATTCTTAATTGGAACGCACCTATTGCGCTTTGACTTGGGTCGCCCAGAAGCTGAGGCACTACTTCTGTGCCTACACAACATATCTCATATCAAGGATGGATCCATTAAAGTACATCTTTCAGAAGCCCATGCCTACTGCCAAGCTAACCAAATGGCAAATTCTGCTAAGTGAGTTCGAATTATCTACGTGACTCAGAAAGCAGTCAAGGGACAGGCACTGGCGGACCATTTTGCTGAAAATATTGTGGACGGAGAATACAAACCCCTGAAAATGTATTTTCCTGATGAAGAGGTATCATTCGTAGGAGAAGACATTGCAAAATTCTACGACGGTTGGAGGATGTTCTTTGATGGAGCAGCAAACTTCAAAGGAGTTGGCATTGGAGTAGTCCTAGTATCAGAAACTGGTCAGCACTATCCAGTATCCGCCAAACTCAGATTTCCCTGTACCAACAAACAAACCTCAGATGAATGGAGTCGTAGAGGCCGCCAACAAAAACATCAAGAAGATACTAAGAAAGATGATAGAAAGGCACAAGCAGTGGCACGAGAAGTTATCATTCGCCTTATTGGGATATCGCACCACAGTCCGCACATCAACCGGGTCAACTCCCTATATGTTGGTCTACGGTACAGAGGCTGTTATTCCTGCCGAAGTTGAGATTCCATCTCTGAGAATCATATAAGAATTTGAGCTCAGCGACGTAGAATGGGTAAGGAACCGTTATGAGAAACTGGCCCTCATAGACGGAAAGAGAATGAACGCAGTTTGTCATGGTCAACTCTACCAGAACAGAATTTCTAGAGCCTTCAACAAGAAATTCAAGCCGAGACGATTCACGCCAGGGCAGCTGGTGTTAAAGAAAATATTTACACATCAAGATGAGGCCAAAGGGAAGTTCTCTCCCAACTGGCATGGCCCGTACATGGTTCACAAATTACTGACAGGAGGAGCACTTATACTTGCAGAAATGGACGGAGAAGTTTGGCCAAAACCAATCAATTCAGATGCATTCAAACGCTACTATGTGTAATTCTTTATGTTTTTGTCAACAATGTAAATTGAAATACGCCAGACCTGATTCTCGTTTAAGAGGGGATACGTAGGCAGCCCCATGGGTTCGGTCACAATTCAATAAAAATTTCATTTTTCTGAAGCAAGTTCAACCGATCGTCGCACGGGCAAAAGTCAGAAGTATTCACCCATCAAACTGGGTTGAATTTTGAGGAGGACCCTCAAAATTCCGTAGCATGAGAGGGTGCAATGTCTCGAACCGATTCACGGTCATCGGTTCATCTAAAACTATTTAGATTATATGCTTAAATTATACTTTTACAAAATCAACAAAACAGCTGATGGGACGTAGAGGAGGCACTATTGTTGGTGGGCTGGAGTACCTGCTATAGAACCACCTACAATTATCACAAGAATGTAGCTCCCCCGACAAAAGGGACGTTAGTACATTAGAATTGTACTGGTATGTATGAACAAACTTACTCTAAGTAAACTCAACAATGCACAGGCAAGAGACAGACAGAGAGTCACACAATCACTGCACAAAGATATAGAAAGAAACACAATGGAAGTTCCAGAATTCTCACTTCATCACAATCAAAATCACAATTCCACCATTATCCCTTCTCAACATTCCACCCTTATTTCTTCTGTTGCGGCGCGCAACCCGATCCCACCTGACAATCACAATCATTTCTTATGTTTCTGTTGCGGCGTGCAACTCGATCCCACCGGACAATCACATCTCACCCTTATCACTTCTCACTTATCACCCTTATCCCTCCTGTTGCGGCGCGCAACCCGATCCCACCAGACAATCATATCGCATATCAACAATGACAGTTCACAATTCAATCACAGAAATTTTAGCAATAGGAATATAGCTTCTTTACAACCCACAATACGTAAAAAAAAGCGTTCCACAATAAACCTTACCAAATAGTGAATCATATACGAGATTGCCACAGTCGTTTAGTTCAATTACATCACACCACAACTCCTTTTCGTTACTTGTTACACAGCCTTTAGCATATACATTCATACTCTTGGATTCATTAACCTACTAGCATCATTTCACATAGCATGGTAGTGTGGTGATCAACTAAAGACAGACAAGGAATACACTTCACGCTTCAACACAATTTGAACAACCATTTGCACATATTCACACCAATACACCTACCGTATGCTCGGACACTACAAAGCGATTTTACAAAGATTAAAGTTAGCCATACATACCTGGAGTCGAGTTTCCCTTTTTAATTTCTATCACAATTCATCGGATCGTCGGGCACCGTCAATCTATTCCACAATGTGACCTATTTCACTTAGGATTAGGAACCTCGAATTCGATTAAGCATTTCATCAAACACTATGCGATCTCTTAGGTTACTAACCCCCTTTTTGTGCATAATTACCCAAGTTCGTTTCCCCTATTACTAGGTTACGGAGTTACATCCACATGCATGCAAGGTTTCATCTTTCATTTTTCAAAACCATTCCATGAGTGCTTTATTCCGATCCAAAATCTGAGAAATTGGGAGTATTAGAGCGAAGGCTTACCTTTTAGAGAAGAAGATGACTGATTACTCGATAATATCCGGGTTTGAGTGATTTTGGAAAATCAATTTGAGTGAGGTTGGAACCTTCTCTCTCAAGAACTCTCTTTTTCTTCTCTCTATCTTGTTTAGAATCCAGTTAAAATTAAAGGGGGTAGGGGTTAAATGAAGCTTGTTTCGAGTATAAAAGTTTGGAAAATTAAAAACCAGTGTCAAATATGCGGTCTGGAATGCGATCGCATTCCTGACATGCGGTCCGCAGAGCTGACCGCAGAATGGCCCTAGGTGGGCCAAAATTTGGTAACAATATGCCCAGGTATGCGACCACTATGCGGTCCGCATACTCGTTATGCGATCTTATAGTGCGTCGCATAACACCCCTCCCCAAAAATCAAAGGCAATAATGCGACAGCTATGCGGTCCGCAGAACCGAAATGCGATCGCAGATTGGACTACATAGTTGTCCTTCAGTTGGGCAGTGATTCTTTAACTCCTGGGGTACTTTTTGTTCAAATTAGGTCCGTTTTAGGAATTTCCACAGTAAATACAACTCGGGGACTCGTTCGGGCATTATTTTAAGAAAGAAATTTTACGGGTCTTTACATCCTCCCCCCTTAAAATCATTCGTCCTCGAATGAGGATTTGAAAATCAATTAGTTTGAAAGCATGATATGAAATTTCCAGAATTTTTACAAACTCCGATTATGTCAGAAAATTTTTTCTAAAGTTTCCTTTGTAATTAGTCGTATCTACCTGTCTGAGAGCCCCCGAAACACATTTCCAAGCACTATTACACAGTTTTAACCATTCAATAGCTCACACACCAAGTTGTTACCTTAACAATTTACAAGTATTTGGTCACTTTATCAACTACACATAACTCATTCTCCTTACCTCACAATTGCACGTGATTCAATCAGTGTGACATATTTACACATAACTTTGGGCCATTTCAGTGCACCCCATACAGTTCAATCACCCCAGTAGATCATAGACAATTCAATTAACCATTACCAATATACACTACCATTAATCACTTACTTAGCACATTTTTTTCACAAAACTTTTATTTTCTTTAAAGGGTTGCACACCACCCATTTAATAACCTCATATACAGTTTTAGCACGCATTGGAAAGTTACAACAATAAGGCAATTAAGGAAAATGGGGTGTCTTTGCACGAATCGGAATACAACATCAAACTGCCTTGGGACAATAATTCGCACAATCACTACTAGACTTGTTCAAACAGATGGGGATGTTTTTCTCTCATTTCTTTCTCTGTTTCCCACGTGGCTACCTCGACTCGTTGACTTCGCCACAATACTTTAACAGAAGCAATCTCTTTGTTTCTCAATTTACGGACTTGCCTATCAAGAATAGCAACCGGAGCCTCTTCGTATGATAACTCTTCATTAACCTCAATAGTCCCAATTGGCACGATGGCGGATGGATCTCCAACCACTTTCTTCAACATAGACACATGGAACACTGGGTGCACTAATGACATTTTATGGGGCAATTCCAGCCTATAAGCCACCCGTCATATCCTTTGAGCGATCCTATATGGCCCGACGTACCTAGGGATTAACTTCCCTTTCTTCCAAAACCGCATCACTCCCTTCATGGGAGACACCTTCAAGAACACCCAATCATCTACCCGGACCTGCAATTCTCTTCGACGAACGTCCGCATAGGATTTCTGACGACTCTAAGCGATTTTTCACCTCTCCTGAATGACTCTAACTTTTTCCATAGCTTGGTGCACAAGATCTGGCCCTAACAGTTCCGCCTCACCAGTTTCGAACCATCCAATCGGAGATCTACACCTTCGTCCGTAAAATGCCTCAAATGGGGCCATCTAAATACTAGCATGGAAGCTATTATTATAAGCAAACTCGACAAGCGGAAAATGATCATCCCAATTACCCTTGAAGTCTAAAACACAAGCCCGTAGCATATCTTCAAGCGTCTGAATAGTCTGCTCTGCCAGACCATCAGTCTGTGGATGGAAAGTCGTGCTGAGATTTACCTGAGTACTCAAACCTTGCTGAAATTTCCGCCAAAAATTAGCTGTGAACTGGGCCCCTCGATCTGAGATAATAGAAACTGGAGTGCCATGAAGTCTAACTATCTCCTTGATGTACAATTGAGCATATTGTTCCGCTGTGTCGGTGGACTTGACTGGCAAAAAGTGGGCTGATTTGGTTAGTCGATCCACTATCACCCAAATTGAGTCGAACCTGTGTTGAGTGCAAGGTAACCCTACCACGACATCCATATTGATCATCTCCCATTTCCACGTCGGTATTTCCAGAAGTTGAGTTAATCCACCGGGCCGCCGATGCTCGGCCTTCACCTGCTGGAAATTCGAACATCTAGACACAAAGTCCGCCACACCCCTCTTCATACTGCTCCACCAATAAATTTCCCGGAGATCATGATACATCTTTGTAGAACCTGGGTGCACAGAATACCTGGAGCTATGAGCCTCCGACATTACCCTCTTCCGAAGATTATCTACATCTGGAACACATAGCCTACCTTGACATCGCAACACTCCATCATTGTTGCCGAGTGAAAATGCCGAAATCTTGTTATTCAGAACTGCCTCCTTCAACTGTGCCAATGCTGGATCAATAAATTGCTTTTCTTTGACTTCCGCTACAAGTGACGATTCTGCCCCATTATGCACCATAACCTCCCCTTCGCCTGAGGTCGAAAGACAAACCCCCAAACTGGCCAATTGATAAACCTCCCGAGCCAAGGGCCTCTGATCCGCTTCCAAATGAGCCAAACTACCCATAGACTTCCGACTGAGAGCGTCGGCCACCACATTCGCCTTTACTGGATGGTACAAGATGTTCATATCATAATCCTTAAGCAATTCTAACCACCTCCACTGCCTTAGATTCAGTTCCTTCTGCTTGAATCAATACTGAAGACTCCTGTGGTCTGAGAAAACGTCCACGTGGACTCCATAAAGATAATGCCGCCAAACTTTTATGCAAACACCACTGCCGCGAGCTCCAAATCATGCGTCGGATAATTATTCTCGTGATTCTTGATTTGCCTTGAAGCATACACTATAACCTTCCCATGTTGCATCAACACACACCCCAAACCAACCCTTGAAGCATCCCAATAAACAACAAATCCCTCTATACCTTCTGGCAAGGTCAATACCGGTGCCGAAGTCAATCTCGACTTCAATTCCTGAAAACTTTCTCACAAGCGTCGGACCACTGGAACATCACCGCTTTTTGCATCAATTTAGCCAATGGGGAGGCGAGGGTAGAGAATCCCTCCACAAACCTCCGATAATACCCAGCTAGACCCAAGAAACTATGAATCTCTGTCGGGGTCGTTGGTCTAGGCCAATCTTTCAATGCCGCGATCTTCTGGGGATCAACCTGAATCCCTTCTCTGGAAACAACATGACCTAGAAACGCGACTGATTCTAGCCAAAACTCACATTTCGAAAATTTAGCATACAACTGGTGATGATGAAGAGTCTGCAGGAATCTCTTAAGGTGATTAACATGATCTTCCCGACTTCGCGAGTAGACAAGGACGTCATCAATAAAAACAATCACGAAGGAGTCTAGAAATGGCTTGAAAACCCGATTCATAAGATCCATGAAAGCTGCTGGAGCATTGGTCAGCCCAAAGGACATTACCAAAAATTCAAAATGACCATAACGAGTCCTGAAGGCGGTCTTAGGAATATCCTGCTCTCTGATCTTCAACTGATGATACCCAGACCGTAAATCAATTTTGGAGAAGAACCTCGCACCTTGCAATTGATCAAACAAATCATCTATTCGAGGCAATGGATACTTGTTTTTGATAGTGACTTTGTTGAGCTGTCGATAATCGATACACATCCGAAGCGACCCATCCGTCTTTCTGGCGAAAAGAACCGGAGCGCCCCACGGCGACACACTCGGCCGAATGAACCCTTTTCCTAATAAATCCTTCAACTGCTCCTTTAACTCCCTCAACTCTACTGGAGCCATTTTGTATGGTGGAATAGATATAGGCTGCGTATCTGGAAATACATCAATCCCGAAATCAATCTCCCTATCTGGCGGAATCCCTGGAAGCTCGTCCGGAAACGCTTCAAGAAACTCATTCACGACTGGCACGGACTCGGGGGCCGACACTTCTGAAGCGGTGTCCGCGACCCAGACCAAATGATAGATACATCCCTTCTTAATCATCTTCGAATCCTTAAGGTAGGAAATAAACCTACCCTTCGGCACCACACCATTCCCCTTCCACTCAATAACCGGCTTATTAGGAAACACGAGTCTCATGACTCTCGTTCGGCAGTCGAGTTTAGCAAAGCACGAATAAATCCAGTCCATTCCCATAATAATATCAAAATCTACCATCCCAAGCTCAATAAGATCGGTCGTGGTAACACGACCACATACCGTGACAACACAATTCTTATAGACTCGCGATGTTGTAATAGAATCACCAACCGGGGTCGATACAGAGAACGGCTCATGAAGCTGTTCGGGTTCTATCCAAAAACTTGAATCAATAAACGGGGTAACATAAGACAAGGAGGACCCCGGATCAATAAGAGCATAACAATCAAGTGCTTGAACATTCAAAATACCTGTGACAACATCTGGAGAAGCCTCCGCGTTGTGGCGATCACACAAAGCATAGAATCGGCTGGGTCCACCTCTACCACGAGTCCCACCCCTAAATTCACCACGTCCTGCTGGAGCTGGAGGACGCACTGAAGTTGTGGCGGCTGAAGAACCGGATGACTAGGCAAATCCCCTACCCATGCCCTGGCTGGGCGCACGGCAATCCCGCTGAAGATGACCCCTCACCCCACACCTGTAGCATATTGGGCGATCCAAGTAACAAGCCTCAGTATGTAACCCTCCGCACTTAGGGCACGGAGCCCTCCCCTGCTGCTGGAACCTTCCTCCGGGACGACCTGACTGATAGGGCCTCCTACTATCGCATCCTGGTCTCCAATGACTATTAGGCTGATAAAGGTACACAGATGGCGGTGCACTGGCTGAGGACTATGCATAAGACTAGGATGGACCTGATGGCCCCCTCCCCTGATCTTGTCTCCCCCCTGCAATTGCGCTCCCTGAGTGACCCACTGACTGGGCCCTGCTGCTACTCTCCCTGTCTGCCCGTATTTTCAACTTTTCTAGCCTCCGTGGTCTGGGCGAACCCCACGATCTTTCCATAATTCATATTTGAGTGTAAAGCCGCTGTAGCAACCTCATTCACAACCAAAGGACTGAGACCCTAAACAAATCGTCGAACTCGAGCATCCAGGGTCGACACTAACGGAGGAGCATACTTAGACAACCTTACGAACTCCATGTGGTACTCCCAAACACTCATACTTCCCTGCTTGAGGACCTCAAACTCAGTAGCACGGGCTGCCAGAGTCTCGGCAGGCAAAAATTGATCCATGAACGCATCCACGAACTCGTCCCATCTAGCCGGAGGAATTCCCTCCCCACGGGAACCCTCACACATCTCGAACCAGGAATATGTTGCTCCCCTCAGGCTGTATGAAGCTAACTTGACCCCCTCTGTCTCTGTAGCCTTCATCACCCGAAGGGTCTTGTACATCTCATCATGAAAATCATGTGGATCGGCTTCTAGATCCGTACCTGAGAACTCTGGAGGGGCCAACCGCAGAAACTGGTTGACTCTAGAGCCAGCGGAATCTCCTTGTACGCTGGAGGACGCAGGGGTAGCATGAGATCTTTGGGCCTGAGCGGCCACAAACTGAGTCAACATATAAATAGCTCCTCTGAGGTCCCCCTCGGACGTACCGGGACCGGAAGATGGAACTGTAGAGGGATTAGGAATATCAGCGGGAGGGATTGCAGCACCCTCTGCCGCCGCAGGAACAGGAATGCTTTGATCCAGAATAGAAGGGTCAGGCAGATTCAAGGTCGGGGAGTCACTCTCACCCGCACTATCAGGTACATGATTCACAGCCACACTTGGGGTGGCATTGGCCTCAAGGCCGAGTCGAGCTCTCTTCTTTGGTGCCATTACTGAAAATTTCGGAACAAAGCACGAATTAGGCAAGGATATTTTCACTTTCCGGTTCACCGCACGATATAGAATAACAATAAAAGGGTAATTTCTTAAATGTCCATGTAGCCCCCTAATTATAGATGTGGTCGACAACAGATCGATAAGAAGGGCTCTACTAGACACGGCTCCGAGACATCCTATGACTCTTTTAAAAACCTTAGGCTCTGATACCAAGTTTGTCACGCCCCAAAACCGAGGGACACGACCGGCGCTCGACCGGGTAGCCCCAGTCAAGCAGACCTGGATTCCTTTTTCCATCCCATGTATTACCCCGTGATTCCAATGTACATTATTCAGTTATAATTTAAACACATTCTTACAACCTGGAATTAAATTCTAGATTTCTGTTATTACCCACATGTGGTACAATACTTACAAAATATACATAACATATAGGTTTACTTTACGTGGTCTACAAGTTATATTGCCAAAAATACATATGTACATAACCCACATTTCCTGTCTACGGAGCCTTTAAGAGTACAAAGGAGTTATATAATACTTGCCGGTAACAAGGCTCCGGCTATACCTTACACAAATACCAAAATGAAAATCCGGAAGAAGAGGTGGCAAGAACCAAACAGGGCCCCGATACTCTAAGTAAACTCAACAATGCGCAGGCAAGAGACAGACAGAGAGTCACACAATCACTGCACAAAGATATCGAAAGAAACACAATGGAAGTTCAACAATTCTCACTTCATCACAATCACAATCACAATTCCACCCTTATCCCTTCTCAACATTCCACCCTTACTTCTTCTGTTGTGGCGCACAACCCGATCCCACCTGACAATCACAATCATTTCTTATGTTTCTGTTGCGGCGTGCAACCCGATCCCATCGGACAATCACATCTCACCCTTATCACTTCTCACATATCACCCTTATCCCTCATGTTGCGGCACGCAGCCCGATCCCACCAGAAAATCATATCTCATATCAACAATGACAGTTCACAATTCAATCACAGAAATTTCAGCAATAGGAATATAGCTTCTTTACAACCCACAAACGTATAAAAAAAGCGATCCACAATAAACCTTACCAAATAGTGAATCATATACGATATTGCCACAGTCGTTTAGTTCAATTACATCACACCACAACTCATATTCGTTACTTGTTACACAGCCTTTAGCATATACATTCATACTCTTGGATTCATTAACCTACTAGCATCATTTCGCATAGCATGGTAGTGTGGTGATCAACTAAAGACAGACAAGGAATACACTTCACGCTTCAACACAATTTGAACAACCATTTGCACATATTCACACCAATACACGTACCGTATGCTCGGACACCACAAAGCGATTTTACAAAGATTAAAGTTAGCCATACATACCTGGAGTCGAGTTTCCCTTTTTAATTTCTATCACAATTCACCGGATCGTCGGGCACCGTCAATCTATTCCACAATGTGACCTATTTCACTTAGGATTAGGAACCTCGAATTCAATTAAGTATTTCATCAAACACTATGCGATCCCTTAGGTTACTAACCCCTTTTTTGTGCATAATTACCCAAGTTCGTTTCCCCCATTACTAGGTTACGGAGTTACATTCACATGCATGCAAGGTTTCATCTTTCATTTTTCAAAACCAACCCATAAGTGCTTTATTCCCATCCAAAATATGAGAAATTGGGAGAATTAGAGTGAAGGCTTACCGTTTAGCAAAGAAGATGACTGATTACTCGATAATATCCGGGCTTGAGTGATTTGGAAAATCAATTTGAGTGATGTTGGAACCTTCTCTCTCAAGAACTCTCTTTTTCTTCTCTCTATCTTGTTTAGAATCTAGTTAAAATGAAAGGGGGTAGGGGTTAAATGAAGCTGGGGTCGGGTATAAAAGTTTGGACAATTAAAAGCCTTGGTCAAATATGCGATCAGTAATGCGATCGCATTTCTGACATGTGGTCCGCAGAGCTGACCGCAGAATGGCCCCAGGTGGGCCAAAATTTGGAAACAATCTGCCCATATGCGACCACTATGCGGTTCGCATACTCGTTATTCGATCGCATAGTGCGTCGCATAACACCCCTCCCCAAAAATCAAAGGCAACAATGCGACAGCTATGCGGTCTGCAGAACCGAAATGCGGTCGCAGATTGGACCGCATAGTTGTCCTTTAGTTGGGCAGTGATTCTTTAACTCCCGGGGTACTTTTTGTTCAAATTAGGTCCATTTTGGGAATTTCCACAGTAAAAACAACTCGGGGAATCGTTCGGGCATTATTTTAAGCAAGAAATTTTACGGGTCTTTACAATTACGCATCCGCGATTCCTCCGCAGGGGCATTTTTGTCCAAAAGTTTCAATTGTGTATAAATAGACCTTTTTAACATTTTTAGGTTAAGTTTTGTTTTTGAGAGCACGTGAACGTCTAGGTGTTACCTTTTTGAGTAATTTTAGAGTAGATTTATCTTCAATATTTAGATTTGAATATTATGGCTTATATTTCATCTCTGCCTTTCATTTCTGCTATTATTATGAGTAGCTAGACCCATAGCTAGGGTTGTGACCCAACCCTAGTGTGGGCATTTAATGGGTCTTGAATTTTAGGGCTTAATTGCTTATGGGTTAGTGGTATTTGGCCTAATTCATTCTTTAATTGTAGAATTGGTGGTGCAAACACTGATTCGTGCCTTTATGACTTAGGCTCTTCTTGAGAAAGAGGGACTAAGTCTAGGAAAATTAGGCTAACAAGGATTGATAGCCCTAATTAAAGGGTTAAACCTAGAGATAGTAATACCCAACTTGAGTCAATTTCACTTGTGTTGCATGAACATCCATTTGGGCTTGAGAAAGCTAAATCGGGCAAAGTCACTGAAATTACCGAGAGGTATAGGGTGAGCACTTATGTGTGATGGTTATATCACGACCCCAATTATAACAAGCTTGTCCTAGATTCTCGATCTCATTAGATACTCACCTAGGTGGAAATCACTTCCCTAGTGCCTTTTAATCCGTGAAACCTTTCACAAAAATGTTGTACTTAGATTACTCTTATCAATCAACAGTATCAAACTTTGAATAGAATCAATCACAACAATGGTTAGAAGTGCAATTAGAAACAACACACACATCTAGATTAGTTATATACCCGATTCCAAACCAAATTAACTCCCTGTGGAAATTGATCCCGACCACATAGGGTCAAACTGCATCGACCACTCCTCGCTACTATATAGTCGTGTAGGGTTGGAACCGATCAGAGTTTCACGTGGATGTTTGAGGTAAGTGATTCTTACCTAGTTTTGGTTAATTTCCATGATTATGTCTTTAATTTCAACCATTTAATTAGTGATTTGGGGTGGAAAATTGGGGGGAAATGGAAGAATGTCCTTAGGCCGAATTTTGAGGTTTTAATTGGGATTATGAGGTCGTATTTGAGTAATTTTGATATGGGTGAACTCGATATCGAATGGGTGTTCGTATTTTTTGACTTTGACCCGATTCCGAGATGTGGGCCTGAGTCGATTGTTTTGGAGCGTTTCCAAAAATCTTGTTAGAGTCGTGATTTCGTTATTTAGATTGGTTTCTTATAGTTATATTTATAGTATGTAATTGCTTTTGGTTAGATTTGGGCCATTTGGGTTCGGAAAGTCGGGGAAAAGGCGTTCTTATTGACAAATTAGGCTTGATTTGAGGTAAGTGATTTGTCAAACCTTGTGTGGGGGAAGTTTCCCTTTGGTTTTGGTCTTGTTATGGTATTTGAAACACGTGAAGGTTGTGTAAGCAAGGTGACGAGTGTGTACTCGGGTTTATACGTTGAAAAATCTGATTCTTGCTGAGTAGTTTTCTTTTAATTTCTTAACTGAGTTGCCATAGAATTTGTAGTCATCATGTTTAGCCTAGTTTCGCATGCCTACTTGTTTTAACTCTTACTTTTACTTTGTACAACATGCTTAATTGAATTACATGCTTTCCTTGATTTTGTATTCACGCTTTATCTTTACGATTCCTTGCTGTAAATTCGTTGTTCCATAAGTTATGAATTGTGTATTTACTTTTGGGACTACGAGGCGGTACCGCGGGAGCTCCCCTGTTGCATATATACTTTTGGGACAACGAGGCGGTACCTCGCGAGCTCCCAGCTGCGTATTGACTTTTGGGACTACGAAGCGGTACCTGGGAGCTCCCACTACTGGAAAATTGACCTATGGCTACGCATGGAAAACTGTTCCAATAGGTAAGATAACCGTTACCATAGGTGTATTGCAACGGTTCAGCGCCTGTTCCACAAGTTGTCGTGCCTATAGAGCTTATGGAACGGTTCCTTTAACCAATGCTATAGTCCCTCTATCGCCACGGTTTTCCTTCTGCCTGGTGGAACGATTATTCTTATCAACCGCAACGGTTAATAACCGTTACCATAACATTAACTGCAACAGTCCATAACCGTTACAATATCTATTGAACCGTTATGTGTATTACACAAATGGCAGCGATTTCTTAAGATGTTGCAACAGTTGAAATACCTATTGCTACGATTTTTAGATTATTTTGGAACGGTTTGCAGGTCCTATGGCAATGGTTATATTACATATTGCAACGGTTTTGAGATTTTTGGAACGGTTTGCAAGTCCTATGGCAACGGTTGAACTACCTATTGTAACGGTTGTTATATCATTTTGGAACGGTTTGCAGGTCCTATGGAAACGATTTTTTTAGCTGTAACAATTTAATTGAATTGAAAATAGTGCCCCCTGTTGTAAATAAAGATATATATATATATATATATATATATATATATATATATATATATATATATATATATATATATATATATATATATATATATATATATATATATATATATATATATATATATAATAAACTATGAAACAATAAAATTGATATAAATAACAAAATGAAAGTATTCATAATCCAAATTGTCCGACAAGCATAATAATAAATCCATAGATAGTGATGAAACCAATAACATACATTTGATAATTTCAAGATCAAAAGTTTTAAAATATTTTGATAACAAACATTTCTAGAAACCGCCACATGGATCTACAACAATCAACAATTCAAAATTCAAGTGAGGTCTAGATCTTCATCACTGTCGCTGTCTTCTATTTCTTCATCTACTCGACCTACAAAAGAGTATAAAGTGAAATTTGCAAAATGGATTATACTCAGACCAAAGATAAATATAAATACAAGTTTAGCATGACAATCGAGCTAAGTGAATTAGCTAATCTAGCAGGTTTAGAGGAGACTTTTGGTACATTCCGCCGACTCGATTTCAATACTATGTAAGCTCTCATTGAATAAGTAATAAAGTTCAGCTACAGAGGGTAAAGAGAGGGGCAGACGAGAGTTCTAATAATTCTCTTCCTTCCAATTTAAAAGAAAATGAAACAATGAGCATGTAATAGATGTAGATACAATAGAGCAGTATCATGAATCAGTACTCCTAACCCATAGATCTGGATATTTTTTTCAAAATTGCAGTCAATTTCAGTCTTGTTCATGTATATTTTAACTATGTGGTCAGTGTTCACACATCAAGTACCAACAAAGACGTCAATAGATCCAAAAAAAGGAACAAAACAAAAGTCATACCCAACAACACAATGTGAGAGATCAGAGACTAAAATGTACATTAGGAACTTTCCGATCGATTTAACCAACAGACAAATATTGTACCAGAAAAGAAAAACTCAAACACACTAAATAAGATGGACTTATAGTAGTGAAAGCAAAAGCAAAATCGAGATGTTGTGCATACCATTTAATTATGTCATTTGCAATTCTTTCACAGTAATCACTATTTTTTTTCTAAAAAAAAGAATAAACTCTACGTTTATGATTACATCAGAGTTCATCGCACTAGCCACAGATCTCAATAAGCACTCAAGAAATTGAATGGTCAGAATGCAGAACCAAACTTGTCCAATAACTGAAGTTCAACAGATACTTCCCAGTGAGAAAGGTTATTTATTTACAGTTATAAGTAGACAAAACACGTTAAGCTCAATCAATGTTCTAGAAAGTTTAATTAGCATTACCCATTAAAAAGGAGAACCAAGAACCAGTGAATTTGTCGAGATCCATTAAATAAATATTAAGAACCAAAAAACATGAATCAATCATATCTCAACATCAATATAATTGGGTGGGGGAATATGGTCCTTCTCCACCCCCTCCCCAATAGAAATTCTTTCACTATTTATAATTATATCACATAGTACTGTTTTAGATCATTTATTTTGCCTTAGAGGGAGGTTACAATGTTTCCTGTAAATACAATCAAGCTCTACTCTACAATTCAAACTGGGGTACATCAATCCATTTACAATCTCCTTTGTGGCAATCTGTATGTTGGTATGTTAGTTGACAGTCTTCATTTTTTCGGAAAATTTTAGGGCCATCTTGTAGGAAGACTATAGTAGATTCAAATGCACCAGCAGTTCAGGAGAAGGCTCTTGGTGCTTTCATTTGTTACTTGAGATATTCATGTTGATGTTGGGAGGTAATACAAGTTATGAGTGGCAATTTCTAGTTATATAGAGCCTGGAAATGGGTTTATGTTCTTCAACAAGGTACGAGGTGTCTGTTTATATAACTAATATTCTTGTTTATACAATAGTGTCATAAAATAGGAGAAGACGAACTAAAAAGAGGAGAAGAATGGGAAAGAGAAGACGTGTAACATTTGCTACAGACTAACCTTGATTGTTACTGCCAACGGATGGACGACGATTGATTGTTTGAATAATATTCAAGGTATGCAAGGTCAGATTAGCATAAATTTTTGAATGATACATTTGGCATTAAAACGTTGAAGGTAGAGTGGCCGTTTCCAATGGACCTCAGCTAAAGGAATATACCAAATTGAGGGAAATGCATGAGCATAAATATCTGCTATAACGAAATCAGATTGGATATTTTTTAATTTTAGGAACTAGTGGGTGATAAGCTAACTATACAAAGGAACACTCAATTATGGAAGCTGAGTAACTAAAACAAAGAAAGAAAACTTAATACATGGAAGAAGAAGAAGAATGAAAATCAGAATTTTGGGCAGAAAATAGAAAAATTGGGCAGAATTTTTCTGGAAAAAAAATCGCCAGCATTTCAGCGCTTTTTGGACGTTTAGAAAGAAAAAGAAAAAGAAAAATAAGAAGAAGAAGAATGAAAATCAGAAGTGCAAAACATACCTGTTGAAGTTTTGAAGAAGTCCAGACATGTTCAACTGCTTAACTCTGTTTTAGTATTAATCAAACGTAATGCAGTAAAACCAGCTCTTGAATTTTTCTGCAACAAATAATATATAAGTGGTCAGACACATACACTTTTTACAACCGAGTAAGCAGTTCAATATTTTGTGTCGCTGTCACTATTCAAATTTTAGTGATATTTCTCACATACATTATACTGGTTTTTCTTGCTTTTGAACTCTTGGTGAGAATCATAAGCATGTTCCACACTATCTGATAAAAATGCATTTGTGAATGTTTTGACAAGTGAAAGAAGCACTGCAAATCTCTATAAAAATATCCTCTTTGTCTTCGATCGTAAATTTTGAAGTAAACACCGTGAGAATTCTAACGGAGGTTTTGCCTCTAAACTAGACTAGAATCAATTTCATCAAGTATCGGCAGGAAACTAGCAAAGACAGAAAGCTTAAAAGAAAACAACATACCCAATGCTTGATATCAAAGAAAATTTAGTCTACTACTCACAAAACAAAAAAACCTGTAACCAAAGATGAAACTTAAAATAATACCAATGTTAAACCACTTATGTGACTCCTCTAAACCGCGTCGCGCCAATAACTGTTCACCATACATTAAGCAAACTCCAACAACTTTCTGTATACATTTCACTTTCCCATTCTCTCCCCCATACTCATTGATCAAGAAACACTCAAATGGATACTTAAACAGACTCAAATAGTGCACAACTAGCTAGAAAATAGGTATTGATTCCTTCGATATAAATTACCCCAAAAATAGGAAAAATGCACCTATAAGACAACCGATAAATGACATTCCAAGGAGGAAATTTGGCACTAGTGTTGAACATGCTGCCACAAATGAATTACCCATCGCGAATATCATCCATGACACGAGAGTATAATACGTGAATGCACTGAATTGGTACCTTAATCCGACTAGCCAGTAAACTGGTATAGCATAGAGAAGAGCCACTATTAGAAGGAAAGGGAGGAAAACTATAGTGTTTGCTATATTGTAGGTATAAATTCTGTAGGCTCCTCTAGATGTTTCCCTCATTAAAATTCTCCTCTCTTCTAAGAAAATTGGTAAAACTTCTGTGAATGAATGCACATGGTTGTTCTCCTGATAAAATTGTGTATAACACTTTAATAAGAGGTCTATGCAAGCATGGAAGGCTCATTGATGCTCTTTCGATCTCATACACAATGCTCAAAAAAGGATTTGCCCCTTCTAAGGCATCATATGAGAAACTTCTCACTTCTCTTTGTGCTAATAATTGGAGTGTTCATGCATTGAAGATATGTGAAGATATGCTTGCCCATAAATATGTCCCTTGTGGCCATAATCTTAAATTGTTAGTTTGTATGCTAGATGAAGAAAATAAGTGGCGCGAAGCTCGTCTTATGAATGATTTGCTCCTTAACAAAAGAAGATTTATGATGTACACAAGCTAGAGGTTGGTTATGTAATCTCTATGATATTCTTCGTCGCCTTACTGGTGCGTGTGCATGAGCAGGATATGGACTTATGTGAGGAGCTATACCTTGTAGCTTTAGTACCCTCAGAACTCCCTTTGGTAAACTGTTTTAAGCCACTGACTACGTTTATGTCTTAACTCTTTATTTTTGTTTGAAGTTTCTAAGTGGTCTGGGGGTATTCTCTGGATTCTAACATTGATGACTTGGTGGTTCTCAGGTGTAAATAATCTTATTATGATGATAACAAGAATGTGAGACTAAAAGCAAAGAATCCAACTTGTGATTGCAACTCCAAATTCTTTGTGTTGCTATAAGCATTAAAAAATATTGATCCCAAAATTAGTCCCACAAGTAATGCTTGGATTGCCTTAGCCAAGAAAAGTTGTTTGGTTCTGAAAATATTCATGCAAAATCTCTGACTCAGAATTAATACTTCCATCAGTGGAGAATTAGAGTAAAGAACTTGGTTTTCTTCAGCATTTTTGTTAAACATATTAATTTATATATAAATTAATTGACTCAGAAGGAGATCCTAACTTGCCAGAATCCTTCACCATTACAAAATAAAATAGATGTTTTAATCACAATATCTTCCCATCTCAAAATAGTGTAAGGAAGAAAGTGAACAAACACACACAGACATCCATTAAAAACTCAAAATCTACACTAAATTGATAAAAAGTGAAACAAATCTCTATAATTTGACAGATTTAAGCAGAACAAAGTGAAATGAAATTAGGACTAAGCAAAAAAAAGTGAAATTTACTGTCACAACCTCCAATTTTAAGACCATCCAAATGCATGTTGTAAACAGAGAGTGAAACATTTTAGAGAGAGAAAGAAAGTTACCTTCTAGAGGAAATGCAACAATTGGAGCTGATTTCGTGACAAAGAAGATGACCAATTTAGGGTTGAAGATATTGAAGAGAATGGACCTTGACGGATGAAGGACCTTGACAGAAGAACTAACTGAAACCCGAAAAACTCAACAGCACCTCTTCAGATTTCAACAAAGCTATGAAGAGGTGTTGGGTCGCTGGCGTTGAAGATGGAGATTTGGGTGGCTTGTTTTCGGTGGTATAGTGGCTGCCCTGGGTGTTTGATTCTTAGTAAAGGGAGGTGGCTGATCTTCTCTTTTCTTAGATCTATATCTACTCAAGAAGAAGAAGAAGAAGAAGAAGAAGAAGAAGAAATGAAAGAGATGAGCAGTCGCCACCGACCGATGACCAAATCCGGCGACAGCACAGTAGAGAGAGCGAGAAACCTGGGGGCCGTAAAAATTGAATCACTTTTCTGATCGGAGATGGGGAAAAGAACAAGAGAATTAGGGAATTAGGGATTTTTTTTATGGGAAATAATTAGGAATTAGGGGTTTAGATATATATTTTTTCATGAAAACTAGATAAAAAAATTTTAAAAAATAATAATAATCAGATTGTGGGCCCCACCTAATTTTTAGCGGGTATAAAATTTTGGCTGAAAAATAAGGAGGGAACAAAATGACCGTAACAGTACCTCCCACCGTTCCAATAGATATCTTTATTGCTACGGTTACTCAAACCGTTGACATATATATATCTAACGGTACGGTTATTCAGACTATTGCAATGGTTCTGTTGCTAAGTGTCCCAGTAGATCCAATACTTATTTGTAACGATTATAACCGTAACAATAGAACACTTATCGCAACGGTTACAGATCCGTAGCAATAAAAACCGTTTCCATAGCTCCAGTTTCTAGTAGTGTCCCCTGTTGCGTATTTACTTTTGGAACTACGAAGCGGTACCTCGGGAGAGCTCTTGTTGTTTACCTCTATTTTTTGTGTTTTTACCTTTCTATAATTTCACATTGTTAAATTCTCAGTCATTTCATCATATTATATTATATCTTTTGCCTTGTTTCTTTTATTCCAATAGGGCCCTGACCTGACCTCGTTACTACTCTACTGATGTTAGGCTTGGCACTTACTCGGTACCGTTATGGTGAACTCATGCTACTTCTCTATACATCTTTTTGTGTAGATCCAGGTACCTCCTACCAAACCCGATATGTGTAAGAACGTGGAGACTTCAAGGTATATCTGACAGCGTCCGCAGACCTCGGAGTCCCCCTCTATCCTACTAGGTTGTTTTTCCTTATTTTTCTTAGACTCTGATGTATAGAGACACTTAGCATTTCTCTTAGAAGCTTGTGACTTATTTCTACCAGGTGTTTGGGGTTGTAACTATTTTGAATCGCAGTTTGATTTTATGTTGAGATTTGAGTTTCAGTTTTATATTCCGTTATTCTGCATAATTGTTAGGCTTACCTAGTCTTAGAAACTAGGTGCCATCACGACATCCTATGGAGGGAAATTGTGGTCGTGACAATTTGGTATCAGAGCTCTAGGTTCATAGGTGTTATGAGTCACAAGTAGGTTTAGTAGAGTCTCGCGTATCGTGCGGAGACATCTGTATTTATCTTCGGGAGGCTATAGAACTATTAGGAAAATTTTCACTTCTTTGATTCCTTATCGTGCGAGATTTGACTTCGGACTCTAAATTTGCGTCTTTATATTCTATCATAGATGGTGAGGACACGTTCAGCTGGATTGGATGACCAGACACCCGTGCACCCTGCTAGAGTCGGGAGAGGTCAAGGCCAGGGTAGAGGCCGAGGATGTCCACGTGGTGCAGCCAGAGCACCTGCATGAGTTGCTACAGAGGAGCCACTAGTAGTTCCAATTGGAGCGCAGACACCTAAGATGCATGTTACATCACCATCTCTTCAAGAGAGTCTCGCGTAGTTTCTAAGCATGTTCAGCACTTTAGCTCATGTAGGGTTGATCCCACTTTCTCCTGCCACGTCTCAGGATGGGGGAGAAGTACACACTCCTTTCGCATGTACCCCAGAGCAGCGGGTCCTGGAAGACCAGGTTCCAGAGGCCATACGGATGCAGCCGCTAGCCCCAATTCAGCTTGAGGTTAGGGCAGCAGTTTCTGAGGCGGAGCAACTCAAGCTCGAGAGGTACGAGAAGTACCACCCTCCTATTTTCAGTGGCTTGGCCTTAGAGGATGCCCAGGGTATTCTTGAGGAGTGCCAGTGTATCCTCTGTACTATGGGTGTTGCGGAGTCTAGTGGGGTTTCTTTCACAACGTTCCAAATTAGAGGAGCGGCCTATCAGTAGTGGAGATCATATGAGTTGGATAGTCCGGCCGAGACAGCTTCACTCACTTGTACTCAGTTCTCGAGTATGTTATTGAGGGAGTATGTTCCCTAGAGTCTCAGAGATGCATGGTGCACAGATTTTGAGTAGTTGTGCCAGGGTTCTATGAGCGTATCAGAGTATGTAGTCCAATTTAGTGATTTGGCTAGGCCTGCACTAGTTTTGGATGCTACTATTCGAGAGTGGGTTCGTTGATTTATTGAGAGGCTCAACCCTAGTATCATATTTAGCATGGCCCGAGAGTTCGATATGGACATTGCATACCAGTAGGTAGTTGGGATTGCTAGGAGATTGGAGGGTATACTGATTCGGGAGAGAGAGGAGAGAGAGGTCAAAAGGTCTCGAAAGTCTGGCACATATAGTGATACTCTTTCCCCAACTGCAGCTCGATATGGTAGGGGCTATGTGACTCTCCATGTTCATTCAGCACTTTCATCCGCCAACAGTGCCTCGACCACTCCTAGGCCCAAGGCTCCCTATTATGAGCTGCCAGGGTTTTTTGCACCTTCTACATGGGGTGCTTTCATCCGTCAGTCCAGCCGATCACGCCCAAGCCAGTCACAGCAGCCACGTCCTCTGAGAGCTTGTTTTAAGTATGGTGACACTCGTCATGTGGTGAGGGATTTCCCCATACTCGGGAGGGGCGTGCCTCCGCAGGCTACACAGGCTATGTGTATTCCACCGGGTCCTCAAGCTTCTTAATCCATGGTTGTCCCACCCGTTTCCACTCCACCTACACAGCCAGCTAGAGGTGGAGGTCGAGCAGCTAGAGGTCGCCCTAGAGGGGGAATCCATGCCGGATATTATGCCCTTCCTGCTAAGACGGAGGAAGTTGCATCCGACTCTATCATCACAGGTATTGTTCCGGTCTGTCATAGAGATGCATCAATCTTATTTGATCCAGGCTCCATTTTTTCCTATGTGTCATCTTAGTTTTCTCCATATTTTGGTGTATCTCGTGATTCCTTGAACTCTTTTGTCTATGTGTCTACACCCATGGGAGATTCTATTGTTGCTGATCGTGTGTATCGGTCATGTGTGGTTGTTATCAGTGGTATTGAGACCAGAGCTAATTTATTATTGCTCAGTATGGTAGACATTGATATTATTTTTGGCATGGACTGGTTGTCACCCTATTATGTAATTCTTGATTGCCACGCCAAGACCGTGACGCTGGTTATGCCAACATAATGACGGTATAAGTTGAGAGGTACCTTAGATTATATTTTATTTCATTTCTAAAGGCTCAGCTGATGGTTGAGAAAGGGTGTGATACGTATATAGCTTATGTGAGAGAAGTCAGGGTTGATACTCCTACCATTGAGTCAGTTTCGATAGTGAGGGACTTTCTAGATATATTTCCAGCATATCTTTCGGGCATGCCGCCCGACAGGGACATCGACTTTGGCATTTATTTGTTGTCGGGCACCCAGCCTATCTCTATTCCTCTATACCATGTAGCTTCTCCTGAGTTGAAGGAGCAGTTACATGAGTTGATTTATAAGGGCTTCATTCAGCACAGTGTGTCACCTTGGGGTGCTCTTGTCTTGTTTGTGAAGAAGAAGGATGGTTCTATGTGTATGTGTATCGATTACAGCCTGTTAATCAAGGTTATAGTGAATAAAGGTATCCATTGCCTCGTGTTGGTGACCTATTCGATCAGTTACAGGGTGCCAGAGTGATTTCCAAGATTGACTTGTGTTCAGGCTATCATCAGTTGAAGGTTTGAGAGTCGAATATCCCGAAGACTTCTTTTAGGACTCAGTATGGTCATTACGATTTCCTTGTGATGTCTTTTGGGCTCACCAATGCCCTAGCGGCATTCATGCACTTGATTCACAATGTATTACAGCCATATCATGACTCTTTCGTCATTGTGTTTATTGACGACATTCTGGTGTACTCCCAGAGCTTGAAGGATCATGAGCAGCACCTGAGGATTGTACTTCAGACATTGAGGGGAAAGAAATTTTTTCGAAGTGTGAGTTCTGGCTAGATTCAGTGGCATTTTTGGGTCATGTAGTGTCGAGTGAGGGGATCAAGGTGGATCTTAAGAAGGTTGAAATAGTGTATAGATGGACCGGACCATACTCAGCTATGCAGATCTGGAGTTTTCTTGGTTAGGTAGGGTATTAATGTCGATTTGTGGAGGATTTCTCGTCTATTGCAACACCTATCACCAGATTGACCCAAAAGGGTGCTCCGTTTAGGTGGACCGAGGAGTGTGAGGAGAGTTTTCAAAATATCAAGACAGCTTTGACTACGGCCCCAATATTGGTATTACCTACAGGTTCGGGGTCCTATACAGTGTATTGTGATGAGTCGCGCATTAGTCTCGGTGCGATGTTGATGCAGAACGATAGGGTGATTGCCTACGCGTCCAGACAGATGAGGGTGCATGAGAAGAACTATTTCGTCCACGACCTTGAGTTAGAAGCTATTGTTCATGCCTTGAAGATCTGGAGGCATTATTTGTATGGTGTCCCTTGTGATATCTACACCGATCAGCAGAGTCTACAGCATCTGTTTAAAAAAAAGGATCTTAACTTGCGGTTGCAGAGATGGCTGTAATTGCTTAAGGATTATGACATCGCCAATATTTATCATCCCAGGGAGGCCAATGTGGTGGCCGATGCCTTGAGCCGCAAGGAGGAGATCTTGGGCAGCTTAGCATACCTACCAGTAGCAGCCTTTAGCCTTGGATGTTCAGGCCTTGTCCAACCAGTTTGTCATATTGGATGTTTCCGAGACGAGCCGAGTTTTGGCTTGTGTGGTTTCTCAGTGGTCTCTTTATGATCGTATCAGGGAGCGTCAGTATGATGACCCTCATCTGCTTGTCCTCAAGTTCATGATTTTGCACGGCAATGCCAAAGAGATCACTATTGGAGAGGATGGTATATTACAGATGTAGGCCAATCTATGTGTGACCAATGTATATGTCTTGCATGAGTTGAATCTCTAGGAGGCTCAACGTTCGCGGTACTCCATTAATCCAGGTGCCACGAAAATGTATCAGGACTTCAGGCAGCACTAGTGGTGGAGGTGGATGTAGAAGGACATAATGGAGTACGTAGCTCGGTGCCAAAATCGTTAGCATGTGAAATATGAGCATCAGCGGTCGGGTGGATTGCTTCAGAAGTTCGAGATTCTAGAGTGGAAATGGGAGAAGATCACTACAGATTTTGTTGTTGGGCTCCCACAGACTCGGAGGAAGTTCGTTGCGCTATGGGTGATAATGGATGGATTGACCAAGTCACCTCATTTCATTCATGTGGTTACTACTTATTCTTCAGAGCAGCTGGATCAGGTTTATATTCGCGAGATTGTCAGGCTTCATGGCGTACCGGTATCCATCATCTCTGACCGGGGTACACAGTTTATATCACGGTTCTAGAAAGTCGTACAATGAGAGTTGGGTACTCGGGTTGAGTTGAGTAGAGCATTTTACCCTCAGGTGGACGGAAAGTCCGAGAACACTATTGAGATATTGAAGGATATGCTTCGTGCGTGTGTGATGGATTTTGGGGGTTCTTGGGATCACTTCTTTCCACTTGCGGAGTTTCCCTACAACAATAGTTATCAGTCGAGCATTCAGATGGTACCGTATGAGGCTTTGTACTATAGACGGTGTCGGTCTCTAGTGGGTTGGTTCGAGCCGGGTGAGGCTAGGCTATTGGGTACAGACTTGGTTCAAGATGCATTGGAAAAGATTAAATTGATTCTAGATCGACTTCGTACAGCCCAGTCAAGACAAAAGAGTTATGCGGATCGGAAGGCTCGCGACGTTTCATTCACGGTTGGAGAGAGGGTCCTTCTCGGGGTTTCGCCCATGAAGGGTGTCATGAAGTCCAGAAAGAAGGGAAAGTTGAACCCCAGATATATTGGGCTTTTTGAGATTCTTGAGAGGGTTGGAGAGGTGGTCTACAGACTTGCACTACCACCTAGTCTCTCTGCAGTTCATCCAGTATTCCATGTTTCCATGCTCCGAAAGTATCACGGTGATCTGTCTCATGTGTTAGACTTCAGCTAAATCCAGTTTGACAAGGATATATCTTATGTTGAGGAGCCAGTGGCCATTTTGGATAGGTAGGTTCGAAAGTTGAGGTCGAAGAACATCACTTCAGTGAAGGTTCAGTGGAGGGGTCATCCAGTCAAGGAGGCGACTTGGTATACCGACCATGATATGCACAGTCGCTATCCTCATCTTTTCACCACTTCAGGTATGTCTCTATACACGTTCAAGGACGAACGTTTGGTTTAAAAGGGGGAGGATGTAACAACCCGGCTGGTCGTTATTGAGAGTATTAGCCCTGAACCCCTATTTACCGCTTCCTCTATCTCCTTATGTGGTTATGTGGCTCGCTGAGAGGTTTGGTTTTTGGTTTCGGAGTCATATAGGATACATAGTCCCTAATATGGAAGTTTAAGTCGTAGGATTTATTGTAGTTTGAATTGTGTGAAGACGACTCCGGAATGGAGTTTTGATTGTTACAAAAGCTCCGTAGTTTATTTTGGTCTTAGGAGTGTGTCCGGATGTTAATTAGGAGGTCCGTAGGTCATTTCGGCGTTAATTGACGAAAAATAGAAAATTGGTTGTTTTTTAGAAAGTTTGACCGGGGGTGGACTTTTTGATATCGTGATTCAATTTCAATTTCGGAAGTTGGAGTAGGTTTGTAATGTCAATTATGAGTTGTGTGCAAAATTTGAGGTCAATCGGACTTGATTTGATAGGTTTCGGCATTGGATGTAGAAGTTTTAAGTTCCAAAGTTCATTAGGCTTCAATCGATGTGCAATTCATGATTTTAGCGTTGTTTAATGTAATTTGAAGGATCTACTAAGTTTGTATGATGTTTTAGGACTTGTTGGTATATATGGTTGAGGTCCCGGGAACCTGGGGTGTGATTCGGACCTTGTTCGGCGCATTCCGAAACTTGGCAGGAATTCTTAAGTTTTGTTGGTTTTTCCTAGTTCTGGTATCCTTTTACGCGTTCGTGATGATCTTCCAGCATTTGCGTAGAGTAGTCTAAGCCTTGATGAGTTTTACCTTTCGTGTTTGCGAACTAAGCCACGCATTCTCGAAGGGTTAGGTCCTTGTGCATTGCGATCTCGGACAGGGAGTCGCGTTTGTGAAGAGGAAAGGCATCTTAGGTGGGCTCTTGCCTTTGGCTTACGCGTTCGCATAAGAGGGGACTTTGGCCATTAGCTTTTTGTGCTTCGGGAACGCAAGGCAATTTCCGCGTTCGCGAAGAAGGAAATACCTAGGCAGAAGTTAAAAGTTCAAAATCAAGGGTTTATGTCATTTTTCACCATTTGGACTTGAGAGCTCGGATTTAGGTGATTCTTGGAGAGATTTTCACGTGGGCGTTTGTGTTAAGTGATTCGTACCTTTTTTTTGGGTTAATTTCCATAATTATGTCTTTAATTTAACCATTTAATTAGTGATATGGGTTGGAAAATTGGGGGAAATGGAATAAAGTCCTTAGGCCGAATTTTGAGATTTTGAGGTCGGATTTGAGTAAGTTTGGTATGGGTTAACTCGATACTCAATAGGTGTTCGTATTTTGTGACTTTTACCTTATTCCGAGACGTGGGCCCGGGTCAACCTTTTGGAGTGATTTCCTAAATTCTTGTTAGAGTTCTGATTTGTTTATTTAGATTGGTTTCTTATAATTATGTTTATAGTATGTAATTGCTTTTAGCTAGATTTGGGCTATTCGGAGTCGGAAAGATGAGGAAAAGGCGTTCTTACTGATTGATTGGGCTTGATTTGAGGTAAATGACTTGTCTAACCTTGTGTGGGTGAAGTTCCCTTAGGTTTTGGTGTTGTTATGGTATTTGAAATACGTTAAGATCGTGTACACGAGGTGATGAGTGCGTGCTCGAATTATATGTTGAAAAATCCGATTAATGCTTAGTAGTTTTCTTTTAATTCCTTAACTGAGTTGCCATAGCATTTGTAGTCATCATGTTTAGCCTAATGTCGCATGCCTACTTGTTTTAACTCTTACTTTTACTTTGTACAACATGCTTAATTGAATAACCCGCTTTCCTTGATTTTTTTATTCAGTCTTTAATTGTACGATTCCTTGCTGTAAATTCGTTGTTCCATATGTTATGAGTTGTGAATTTACTTTTGGGACTACGAGGCGGTACCTCTGGAGCTCCCATGTTGCATATTTATTTTTGGGACTACGAGGTTGTACCTTGGGAGCTCCTCTATTGCCTATTTACTTTTAGGACTACGACAGGGAACCTCGGGAACTCCCTTGTTGCATATTTACTTTTGGGACTACGAAGCAGTACCTCGGGAGCTCCCTTGTTGTTTACCTCTATTTGTTGTGTTGTTACCTTTCTATAATTTCTCATTGTTAAATTCTGAGTCATTTCATCATATTATATTATATCTTTTGCCTTGTTTCTTTTATTCCAATAGGGCCCTGACTTGACCTCGTCACTACTCTACCGAGGTTAGGCTTGGCACTTACTAGGTACCGTTATGGTGTACTCATGCTACTTTTCTATACATCTTTTTGTGTAGATCCAGGTACCTCCTACCAGACACAATATTAGTGAGCATGTGGAAACTTCAAGGTATATGTTCCAGCGTTCGCAGACCTCGGAGTCCCCCTCTATCCTACTATGTTGTTTTTTCCTTATTTTCCTTAGACTCTGATGTATAGAGACACTTACCATTTCTCTTAGAATCTTGTGAATTATATCTACCGGATTTTGGGAGTTGTAACTATTTTGAATCGCAATTTGATTTATGTTTTATGTTGAGATTTGAGTTTCAGTTTTATATTCTGCTATTCCGAATAATTGTTATGCTTACCTAGTCTTAGAAACTAGGTGCCATCACGGCATCCTATGGAGGAAAATTATGGTCGTGACAGTTCAAAATTTTTGAATCTCTAACGCTTTTTTTATAGAAAAAATTTATGTACCCTAAGAATTTTTTTACGTGAAAAATAATTTTACTTATATGATGAATATAAAAAAATAGTTGAATTGGATTCCCATGATAAATAATTTATTGAAAGATTTACTTATTTGGTCTTAACTGTAATGACCCGACATGTCATTTTGAGGTCTAGCGCGTCGTACGGAGGTTTGAGGCCTTGGGTAGCTTCACTTCAGGTATTATGACTTGTACGTGTGGTCGGCATTGAATTTCGGGAAGTTCGGAGTTGATTTGGATAGAAAATTCTCATTCCTAAAACTTTAAGTTGGAAGAGTTGACTAAGGTTTGACTTTTAAGTAAATGACCTCGGAATCGGGATATGAAAGTTTTAATAGCTTCGTATGATGATTTCGGACTTGGGGCATATGTCTGTATCGGGTTTTGGGTGACCCAGAAGCATTTCGGTGCTTATTATGGAAAGTTAGCATTTTGGAAGAATTTCATAAGTTTGGGTTGAAGTGTATTTTAATGTCATTGATGACCGTTTGGGATTCTGAGGGTGGAAATAGCTCTGTGTGATGATTATGGTCTTAGCAGCGCGTCCGGATGTTGATTTGGAGGTCCGTAAGTCATTTCGTGGTCGTTTGGCGAAGGCTGGAAGTTGAAAGTTTTTGGAAGTTTGACGAGGAGTGGACTTTTTGATATCGAGGTCGGATTACGATTCCGGAAGTAGGAGTAGGTCCATAATATCAGTTATGACTTGTGTGCAAAATTTGAGGTCAATCGGAATTGATTTGATAGGTTTCGGCATCGAGTGTAGAAGTTGGAATTTCTTAGTTTCGTTAGGCTTGAATTGGGGGAGTGATTCGTGTTTTTAGCATTGTTTGATGTGATTTAAGGCCTTGGCTAAGTCCGTGTTATGTTTTGAGACTTGTTGGTATGTTCGGACGGGGTCTCGAGGCACTCGGGTGAGTTTCGGGGTGGTTTCGGACCATTTCTAGGACATTTTTAGTTGTTGGCTTTTAGATACAGCAGTGTGCTATACGATCGCGGGGAATTGTCCGCGATCGCGATGAGTAAAATGGGAGAAATTGGCCAATGATTCATGATCGTGGAATAACTTTCGCGATCGCATAGAGGAAACTTTCTACTGCACTGACCCGATTTTGAAAGCTTATATTTTGCAATCTATAAGGAATTTGGAGATGACCCAAAATATAAAGTTGTAGATCTTTGTGTCTAGTTTTCAGAAAACCAAACCATTTGGCATTTGGAGTTGTGTACAAAAATATGTGGTTGGTACATTACATGCTATACGGGAAGATGTTTGGAAATCGCGAAGAAGAAATTTGTGTCTCCTTTTGGCAGCTTATATTCGAAATCCATATAGAATTAGGAGATGAGCCAAACAAGAGGTTGTAGATCTTGGTGTCTAGTTTTCAGAAAGTTAAACATTTGTTATTCAGATTTTTGTTCAAAGAGCTATGACTATTATACTAGAGGCTTTCCGGAAGAGCTGGAGAAGGATGTTAGAAAGATTTGTTCTTCGCGATCGCATGGAGTAAAAAAATGCTGGAAAAGTTTTTTGCTTCGCGATCGCGAGCATTTGGCCGCGATAGGATAGGGTAAATAACTAGGCAGCAGATTTAAGTTCTGAAAGTAGGACTTCATCCCATTTTCAAATTTTAACGACTTGGAGCTTGGGAAAAGGCAAATTTTGTGAGATTTTCAAGGGAAAATTTGGGGTAAGTTTTTCTTATGCTCTATTGATTATATTTAATGATTCCATACTTAATTACATCATGAATCTATGGATTAATGGAAGAAAAGTCAGATTTTTTTTAAATCTTCCAAACATATAAAATGAAGATTTGAAAGGCAATCGGATGTCGGAATATGATAATTTTTGTATGGTTGGGCTCGTCTCGGAATGGGTTGTCAGATTTTGTGAGATTCGTCGGGTTCCGAGATGTGGGCCCCACTGCCAACTTTTGGAGCGGGGTTGGGAATTTTTATAAATTGTTAACTTTCAAGCATTAGAGTATATTTTTAATTAATTTTCATGTAGTTTGACTAGTTTCAGATTAAACAGCACCAAGTTGGGGGTCTAGTGCGAAACTGTGACCGGAAAGTGGGCTTTAAAATAGGTAAGTCTTTATTCTAATCTTGTAAGCGGGAATTAACCCCATAGGTGAATTGGTTTAATATGTGCTTCTACTTGTAGGGGCTACATACGCATAAGGTGACGAGAGTTTGTACGTAGCTACTTGTCACGACCCATTTTACCCCTCTGAAAGGCGTCGTGACGGCACCTAGTCGCTACGACTCGGTAAGCCTATTTACATTGAAGTAACCAAAAGTAAAGAATAATATAAACCAACTACGCTTCACAATTTCTATAAAAGGAAAATATGTCGCTCTGCATATAAAATTTAAGCCAATTACCAATTATACATATCACTTCCCAAAACCTGGAACCATGAGTTACAAGTTCTATGAAACTAGCTACAGTTTTCTATACAGGAGTCTAAGAAGTACAGGAAGGAAAACAAATAAAGATAGAGGGGGACTCCGAGGATCTGCGATCGCGTGTAGATATACCTTAAAGTCTCCAGTGGCTGGTGTTGCTGACTAGTACTGAGGTGGACGTGAGGTACCTGGATCTGCACACGAAAACATGTGCAGGAAGGGCGTGAGTACACCACAATGGTACCTAGTAAGTTCTAAGCTTAACCTCGGTCGAGTAGTGATGATGTCAGGTCAGGGCCCTACCGATATAAATATAATGAACTAAAGCAGGAAGAGATATAAGTATGTACTATAGTAAATAATTAAGGAAGTCCACGGTAATAGAAGTCAAGAAGTCCCTCATCTCAAACAAAGAATAACAACATGGGAATATCCCGGGATACCGTCCCGTAGTCCCACATGTAATTATGCAGTACAGGTGGATCTCCCAGAATACGCTCGTAGTCCCAAAGCCAAAAATGGTCCGTTAACGATATGAAACTCACCCGAGGCCCTCGGGACCTCAACCAAACATACAAAAACATCCCATAACCTCATACGAACGTAGTCGATCCTTCGAATCCCTCAAAACAACATCAAAATACCAAATTACCCTCGGATTCAAGCCTAAGGAACTTTGAATTTTCCAAATTCTACAAACGACGCCGAAACATATCAAACCTTGTCCGAATGACCTAAAATTTTACACACATGTCATATTCAACACTACGGACCTACTCCAACTTCCAGAATCAGATTCCAACTCCTATATCAAAAATTCCACTACCAGTCCAAAACTCCAAAAATTTGACTTTCGCCATTTCAAGCCTAAATGAGCTACGGAACCCCCAAAACATATTAAGGATACGCCCCTAAGCACAAAATCACCCAATGGAGCTAATAAAATTGAAGGAATTCCATTCCGGAACCGTCTTAACACAGTTCCTACTACGGTCCAAATTCTAAGACTTAAGCTCTAATTTAGGGACTAAGTGTCCCAAACACTCAGAAACTCAAAACCAATAATCCCGGCAAGTCACAGTAGCAGAAATAGATATGGGGAAATCAATTAATAGGGGTTCGGGGGTCTAACTCTCAAAACGATCGGGCGGGACGTTACACTACTAATTATGCTTATGACCGGGTAGTCTAGGACCCAAATCATGTTATACTTGCGATGTTTGCACCCTACTTGTTAATTTAATTTCTTAACTCATATTGGAACTTGATAAAGGAATTGTGAAAGTTTAAACACCATTTACTTGAGTTTTGGACGGTCCACTTGACCGTTAATGAGAATTGGTATTTCTTTAGATATTAGCCTCTTGATAAATCTTGAATCGGTTATTTTGATGTATTTTTTTTTTCTTATGGAGCAGGTCGAATGCCTCGGTAGTAGATAGATGAATTTATGGTTCATGTCGTTCGACCCTCGGCAGTGCACAATTTATATATTTGTATGTTGGATCGGGACGTACGACCTCGGCATAATTCGTGCGTAATCATTCTTGGATTCCAATTATAATTGATATTGTTTTATTGGCTTGAGAGATAAAATTTGTTAAATAATGGAAATAAATTTTGGATTTACTTATTAGGGAAAGAATTGTTATTTATTTCTTGTTATTGAGTTTTTAGTTGTATTTATATAATCCATGCTTAATTATAATATATGTACTTTATTGTTAGCCCATAGTAAGTGTCGAAGACGACCCCTCATCAATGCTTCTTCGAGGTTAGACTAGATACTTATTGGGTACGCATTAATTTACGTACTCATGCTACAGTTGCTGCATATTGTGTGTAGGTATATATATGTCTAGTGGTCTTGTGGGAGCAGAGGCACGACTATTGCGGGGACTAAGGTGAGTTGCATCCCATGTTACGAGTCCACAGCACACAGAGTCTCCGTCAGAGTTACTTACATTTTTCGTGTCTAATTTGTTTCTAGACAAGTGTTGTATATTATCATATTTCCTAGTTGATGTTCAAGCACTTGTGAAACCGGGTTTTGGGGATGCTTACGGGTTGTTCATCGTTGTACTTTGTGAAAAAATAATATCATTTGTCCTAAAAATTCTATTCATACTATTTAACTAATAGAAATTATGATTTCAAAGAAATAAAAATTAGTAATTAAGTGGATCAAATATAGTTGGCTTGTCTGACGGCAGCGTTAGGCGCCATCACGACTTATAGTGAATTTTGGGTTGTGACAGCTTGGTATCAGAGAATTAGTTTCACTTGGGTCTCACGAGTCATGAGCAAGTCTTGTAGAGTCTTGCGGATCGGTACGGATACATCTGTACTTATCTTCGAGAGGCTACATGGATGTTGGGATCACTTCCCTTCTTGATTCCTCATCGTGCGATTTGATTCCCTTAAGGCCTATGCCTTTATTTCCTTCCTATTCATTCTCGTACGGTGTTGAGCACTCATGTCAATTGGGCATCGAGGAGTTGCGGTGGTACTACCGACGTGGAACATGATATTCTCCATGCGCATTTGAGCAAGTTATTTGTCTCCTTGCGGAAGGATGTTCTGTCATTTCAGCTCAGTAGCTGTATTTTCGATGGGATCGATGATACGCGGAGATTTCTATGATGTTCAGACGTTGTTATTGCACATTGTTGGTGCAATGGTAGGGTCCTTATCTATGTGTCGAGGCAGTGAATGTTTTGAAATGAGGATTTCTCGGTGCATGATTTAGGGGTTCAGCATTTAAATCCAGTGGAGGAAAGACAATCGGTCTATGAATGCTCAAACTTTAGTAGATAGAGTATCAAGACTTGATATTCCCGAGTAAGGTGGGATTCTCATTTTGATGTGGTGTCGTTGTTCTTGTTGGAACACATTAAGGTTCGTCGGTGTTATGGTCTTCTTTGATATTTGGCCTTCGGGGCAAGATGTTGTGAAATGGTGCCTGAGGAGCGGTTGTTAGTGATAGCGGTGTGTAGCAGTTCAGAATTGAATTGGTATTTCTATTATTGATAGCTCGATAAATATGATCTTCTAGGAGGTTTAGAGTTGGTAGCGACTCATTTGTTCAGGTGCTACAGGTATGGATTTGATTTGTGGCAATATTCGGGCAACGAAGTATGAGGAAAGGCATGGGGGGAGGTGTCTCGCGGTGGTTGAATTAATAGAAGGTCAAGTATGCAACACGGAAGTCGAGAAGTTTCTTAAAGGAGAGGGTTTAACTAAAGTGAGAGAGTGGCATAGTAGCATATGGATTCTGTGGTAGGATAGCCACACGCCTTCAGGAAAGTTTAGAGCAATTTGGGGAATTCATAGTGGACAGTGACTAGGTCTACGGAATTTATTTGGATGCAACATGACTTCAAGTTTGGACTGTATTATCAGATTTTCAATTGATGTCAATGGGGAAGAAGGAATCTTGGTGGGTTCCAGGGTTATGTAATTATAGCTCCAAGCTAAGTGGGGGAGCCCCACCGTCTATGGTTGGATCATGTGGTTGTCTGCTTGTGCGGTTTTTAGTCATTGGTGTATTGGTGGGTTATTATGGTTCAGGAAAGAAAAACCATCAGGGGTAATTTGAGCAAAGGATTTGAGGAATGCATATTATATTTGGACCTTATTGATTCATGATTAGGTTTTGGGAAGACTCAGAGTTTATGCTACTTGTGGGTGTAATGTACAAGGAAAAGAATTCAGTCGGGTGCTTCTTTGATAGGTTGTTCACATGATGGCAGAGTAGTAGAGTTTGGCTTATATGTGGGGCCACGTCAGAGTGGGTGACTCTCAACAGTGGTCCTAGTAGGTTCAAGAATTTAAGTGCAGTGCCTAAGGACTTGAAATGATTTACGTTAGCATTGGGTATGCCATGCAGTACTAGAGGAAGGGAAGAAATAGCTTCGGATTCGCGGAAGGACTTGCAAAATGGGTATACCAGTTAGTGATGCTATTGTGAGTGTAAGGAGAATATGAGATGGTTCATGGGTATTGAGACGATTTGGTCTCGTGGATTGGGTCACTCGAGATGAGTGTTGTTAGGTTTCGTTATATTTTGAATGGAGCTATGATTTTTTATAGGGCAAGTCCCGAGTAAATTGGAAGAAGTGGCTTGGTTGGTAATGGTTGAATCAGCAGCGATTAGTTTCTTCAGCGTGAAGTTATACATGTAATATGTGGTTGTACACTTGGGCTTGAGCGCCACCATAACTTGGTTGATTTGGAGGCATTCGATTCAAATGGCTTTGTTATGTAAAGGGATTCCAAAAGAGTTATGGCAGTTTAGATCGCGACATGAAGTTATATATTCTGTGGTTTGAGAATTTAGTTGTGTTGCGTTGGTTCTTCTAAAATGAGCTAAGTGAAAGTTTTCTAGCCATGAAGTAATTTACTCCATTATTAGTTCAAGGGTTGTGGTGAATACGTGTGTTACCGCGTAGCGGAAGGATAGGTGCAATGAGCGGCATGGGGACGGGAAATTGAATGTCAAGATTGCGATTCGGTGTTGATAGAATGTTACGAGATCGGATGAGTAGGAGTGAAGTCAGATGTTCAGAGTAAGTTGTCATTTTTCTTTAATGTCACCTGAGAATGATGTTCTGTGGAAGAGGCTTTGTGTATTGACTTGCGGATTTCTTATCCGCTACAGAATTAGAATGGTTGGTAGTATGGATGTGCGGCCTTTTCTACCTGAGCAAAAGGTCGTGGGAGCATGCCCCACGGGGAGATTTGTATAAGTGTGAAATGTTAGTCACTTGATTGTTAAAGATTGAAACCAAGTATGGAGGTTATGGTAATATCGCAAATGCGAGAGTCTATGCCTGAGAGGCATTCTATTCCTTAGGTTGTGGCATGTGATTTTGTTGCGGATTTGACAGTTGTTCTTACGTGTCATGGAAAAGGGTGATTATGGATCCTTGAAAGTTTTTTATCCCAATACGGTACGACCTAAATCGGCTTGAGGTTCGTTGACGGGTCTAAATGTGGATGTGCGCTCTACACCAGGCCGGGTGTGTTCATTCAGCATTACATTTCTTATGGAGGATTATTCGGGCGTTGGATGTTTTTTCATCGTCATCTATTTCATGTAATACTTTATTGTGCCATGTGGGTTGTGAGACGGCTTGATTATTCGCACATGTGTTGAGTTTCTGCGTAGCGGTGGTGTTATGTGAGCAGGATGGCTCTCGAGATGCAGATCACATATCGCACCTTGGTTGTGCTTGAGCTTCGTAGAGTATGGCGCTATCTATCTCCCCAGGATTTGTATTATGCACTTGGCATGATTGTGGTTGATATTCTGACATTTCGTGAGTATAAGTGTTACGGCCTGATGTGTGTTCAGTTTTGATTGTTATGTGCGGGTCGGGTGGCACAACGCCACTGGTATGTGGTGTGGATCGGGTTACACGCCGCAATATTGTTATGTTTGGGTCGGGTTGCACGCCGCAACAGTGTCACGTTGAATCGAGTTCCACGCCGTAACAGTGAGAAGTTAAGCACTGTCCTTGATATTTATTTTGTGTGTCCTATTTCTTGCCTCTGAGAAAGGCTCGTGGTATTTGATTGCCGTTTTATTCGTTACACGGGCTAGATAGTTCTTTTCCCGAGTTCATTTTTTCTTATGTATCATATGCCAGTTGTAGCTTGTGGGAGAATTGATGGCGTCATATGAAATCTTGGATAGTGTTTGCGGTGGCTTATTGTTGTAGTAGTTTGTACTGGGTGAGATAAGATTATTGAACCTGCGATCAGTGCGATCGGATTTATATAAGGATATTAAAGAGCAAATATCGTTATGTAGTTCAGAATAAGGTAATGGTTCTTGTCAGGAGGAGAAATTCAATGATTTGTTGATTCGGCAGGTGATTATGAATTTCTACATATCTCTTCCGTCATGGCGGAATTGCGAGAGTTGGAACAAGACTTAAATGGGTCGTGAAGTGTGTTGTGGGCATCGAATTCGTGGAATTATGGCCATTTTGTTAGAGGATGTTATTATGGTCATATGGATTATGTGGTGCATGGTGTGAATTTCATAAGGGTATACAATCATGTTTTGGTGCAGGATCTAGTGACTGATATGGTGTTTGTATGCTGAAAGCAGGCCTGGTAGAGGATTTCGGCTAATGGGATTTGGCTCTAAGGCTTATTTGACTAAATAAAAGGGAGGGTCTTCAGATTGGCTTGAGCTAATGTGCTTAACTGGGTTGTGGTAGCATGGATAGGTGTACGAAGTGTTAAACAGTGATTTTGGACAACTCTGGGCAATACTTAGCACGTTCGAGGACGAACGTATGTTTAAGTGGGAGAGAATGTAACGACCCAACCGTTTGTTTTGAGCTCTAGCGTGTCGTACGGCGGTTTAAGGCCTTGGGTAGCTTCATTTCAGGTATTATGACTTGTACGTGTGGTCGGAATTGAATTTCGGGAAGTTCAGAGTTGATTTGGAAAGAAAATTCTCATTTCGGAAGCTTTAAGTTCGAAGAGTTGATTAAGGTTTGAATTTTGAATAAACGACCTCGGAATCGGGATTTGAAAGTTCCAATAGGTTCGTATGATAATTTCGGACTTGGGCGTATGTCCGGATCGGGTTTTGGGTGACCCGGAGCATTTCGGTTCTTATTATGGAAAGTTAGCATTTTGGAAGAATTTCATTAGTTTTGGTTGAAGTATATTTTAATGTTATCACTGTCTGTTTGGGATTCCGAGAGTAGGAATAGCTCTTTATGGTGATTCTGGCCTTAGGAGTGCGCCCGGATGTAGATTTGGAGGTCCATAGGTCATTTTGGGTCGTTTGGAGAAAGCTGGAAATTGAAGGTTTTTGCAAGTTTGACCGGGAGTGGACTTTTTGATATCGGGGTCGGATTTCGATTTCGGAAGTGGGAGTAGATCCGTAATTTCAATTATGACTTGTGCGCAAAATATGAGGTCAATCGGAATTGATTTGATAGTTTTTGGCATCGAATATAGAAGTTGGAATTTCTTAGTTTCGTTAGGCTTGAATTGGGGGTGTGATTCGTGTTTTTAGCGTTGTTTGATGTGATTTGAAGTCTCGACTAAGTCCGTGTTATGTTTTGAGACTTGTTTGTATGTTCGGACGCGGTCCCGAGGGGCTCGGGTGAGTTTCGGGGTGGTTTCAGATAATTTCTAGGCCATTTTTAGCTGTTGGTTTTTAGATACAGCAGTGTGCTATGCGATTGTGGGGAATTGGCCGCGATCGCGATGAGTAAAATGTGAGAAATTGGCCAGTGATTCGTGATCGCATAGAGGAACCTTTCCGCTGCACTGACCCGATTTTGAAAGCTTATATCTTGCAATCTATAAGGAATTTAGAGGTGATCCGAAAATAAAATTGTAGATCTTTGCGTCTAGTTTTGAGAAAATCAAACCATTTGGCATTTGGAGTTGTGTACAAAATATATGGTTGGTACAATACAGGTTGTATGGGAAGACGTTTGGAAATCGCGAAGAATAAATTTGTGTTGCACATGGCTCCTTTTGGAAGCTTATATCTCGAAATCCATAAGGAATTGGGAGATGAGCCAAACATGAAAGTGGTATATCTTGGAGTCTATTTTCCAGAAAGTTAAACTATTTGTCATTCGATTTTTTGTATGAAATGTTATGACCATTATACTAGAGGTTGTCCGGAAGAGTTGGAAAAGAGTATTGGAAAACTTTGTTCTTCACGATCGCGGGAGAATGGCCGCGATCGCATCGAGTACAAAAAAATGCTAGAAAGATTTGTGCTTTGCTATTCAGGGTTTATTATAAAGCTTGATTACAATGCCGGTTTACAAAAATAACATTATCATATTAAGCATACTCATAATATAGCCTTGAAATATATATTGGTCTTTTTTTCAATTTTAACTCTTTATGCAGTCCATTTAATACTTTAATTTTTTCTTCGTATTGGACATTATTGAGTGGTAATGTATTGCCAATATAAAGGTTTCTTATGAAATTGATTTTATTAAATCTTCTTACATATTTTGATAAGAATTTAATAGACAAAATTTTATTAATTTTAAAATCTTAAATATTAAAAATTAGCATAGAAGGTATTGTAGTCCAAAAATAGGTTATTGCATTTATGTCCTCTTCCTATGAGTTCTTCCGTTTAATAATTTAGGGCTATTTTGGTATATTAATATTGTATTTATGCTTTTATAATAATACAAACTCTCCTTCTTTTAAATGAATTTGGACAATTTAATACATTCTCAAATTAAATTAGTAATAGAATATTATAATACGTTTTCAAATTAAATTAGTAATAGAAATTTTTAAAAGGTATATATCCTGAAAGTAATAGGATCACATGACTAAAGATATTTGCTTGTTCAATTTTATGTGAATTAGACAGCCTGAAAGTAATTATACTAATAGGATTCTTAGAGATAATCATGTAGGAATTCTAACGTGTAGTACTATGTCCTACAACTAATAGGATTATAATGCTAATATCTAGAATTTCGGTTATGCCATTTTATTATGAGTTATTATGCTTTATATTATAACGTTGTTTTTGTAAATCGTCATTGTATTCGTGCTTTATAATATATATATATATATATATATATATATATATATATATATATATATATATATATATA
>MDKH01110144.1:0-20501 GCA_005239495.1 Nicotiana undulata | reverse complement strand
GTTTAGACGGTATACTCACTGGGTACATATTTGTTTATATGTACTCATGTTGCACTTTCTTTTTCTTTTTCTGCACTTGATCGTGCAGGTCTAGAGGCTGGTCCGTCTGGTCATCCGTCTGCTGATAGATATTGATCGCGGTGTCACTCCATACGGTTAGCTGTCTTCTTGACGTCATCCTGACAGCACCCCTGGAGCCTTCTAGTTTCATTTTGCTCAGTCTTTTGTTCCAGATTGCGGCTTGTATTTTTGTATATATATATTTCAGTTGTTGTATCTATGTAGCCACCCGTTGAAACTGTGACACTAGTCTTGGAACACACTTGCTGTAGTTATGTTGGATTTCGGGGTTGTATATATTTGGCCTAGTTGTAGCTCAGCTTGTATCTACGGCCTGACCTCATATCGTTGTTATATTCCGCATTATATTTGTTATAAATTGTAAATAACTGGAATATCGAGTTCTGGGGTAGTATCTCCTAAGGATTCATATGTTGGCATGCCTAACCTCGCTGTTAGGTGCCATCACGACCTGAACCGGGTTTTGGGTCGTGACAATGCCCTTCTAAAACCAATCATCTATGCACTTTCCAGGCTCACTGCTTTGACGTCCATCAGTTTGCGTCTATAGGCGCATACAAGAAAACATTGTAGGATTCTCCTTTTCAGTTGTTTTTTGCATACTTTTTTAAGACAGTTGAGTTGTTGTTGTGTCAGTATTACAAAACCAATTTGATCAAGATCCAGTAAAGTGAGAAGCAAACATGAATTATGGGTGGACATGAATTGAACTCCTCCCTGGGTCATAGTATTTATCTTTGTGGACAGCAATGCTAATGGTATTGATTGTTCAAAAATTAACAGAGATAGTCTGAAATATGCATATGGCCGTTTGGTATTAATTGTTAAAAAACTTTCTATTTGGATTAGCCGATAATCGTTAATTAGATACCAATCCGGCCATTGGCTTATTGGATGGCTAGCAGATTACTACATTTATAATCTGATAACTGATAAGTCGAACCGCTAAGCGTAATTATCCGCCCAATAAGCACCCATAATCAGTAGTACTGATTCAGTACCATTAGATCCTATTTTTTTATGGTTAACGGTGCAAATTTATTTTACATAATTGAGGTACAGAATTCAAATCCATGACAGTTCACTCCATTTTATTTAAAAAGAAGCGGAAAGTGGCTAGTAATTTTTGAAACGGAAAAGGTCCAAATATCCCCTGAATTATACGATCATGTCTACAAATAACTCTCGTTAGAAGTTTGGCCCATTACCAACCTTGTCGTTACACTCTAAGTTCAGATACCTCCTTAATTTTAAACGGCTGCCACAGTGGATAAGTTATCCACTCATAATTTGACATGTGAAATTTTAATTTACACCCAAACATTTTAATTCACACCCAACCCATTTAATTAGCCTACCCATTACCCGACCCTTATAACTTAACCCCTTTTATCTCGTATAGTCCAAAATGTTTTTTTTAAAAACATTTACCGACTAAACCACAATGTTTTCCCATCTAGTCCGCCCAAATTCCGCTAGGGTTTCTGCATATGCGAAGGAATGCCAATTGAAGGAGGTTTCTGCTGAAATTTATAACATATTTTTGACTTTTCTTCTTTTTTTGTTACATTTTATTGCTGGGTTAGGGTTTTAGGATTAGAATCGTTATAATATGCATTTGGTGGAGTTATTGTTTGTCTGTCTATAAGTATTACGTATACTAGATGGGCTGTGCCCATTCCATAATGCCTAATATGGATGTACAAAAGTGGTCCGACATTGAGAAATATTAATATAATATGCTTCATACTATGTACATTCACTTGTGAACAAAGTTGTACAAACGCATTCCTGAGCTTGCTTCCATGAAATGAGAAATACAAAAATAAGACGGATTATTCAAATTCATATTGGTGATCCAATAAACAAAAAAGTTGATGCTACAAAGATAAAATTTGGATTTTAACATTTGACAGCTCATAGTTTCATCTTGGAGGTACTGGAAGAAAAGAAAATCGAGCATTAGAATCAGAATATTTCATCCAAGCAAAGCTAAATCAAGATGATCAATGCGAAGTAAAGAGAGAAAGGACCCACCTTATGTTATTGCAAGTTAAAAGGTGATGAGTGGTGATTTTACCACTCGTTTTAGTTTCTTTTCGTTAAATTTTGCATCCTTCAATGATAACATGAGGTCGTTTATAGTGTGTATTGCTCGAATGTCAGGGAAATGATGCCATGAAGTGATTGGTGTTAAATTGAAGTGGAGTTGAGCACATTGGTGAAAAATGAACAAAAATCTCCAGTGATTCCGCACTTGCGGACTCTTGGCCGCTGGTGCGACCTCGCACCTGCGGAGAACTGAACGCACCTGCGAATGAAGCCCAACAGTACAAAAACGCACCTGCGAAGTGGTTCATGCACCTGCGAAAGCGCAGGTGCGATGTTTTGTCCGCATATGCGGAACATGCTTAAGTCACCCAGAACCGCACCTGCGATGTGTAGTCCGCTTCTGCGGAACCGCACCTACGAGGATTTTTACGCAGGTGCGTCTAACGGGCATCATCACTGGACAGAAATGTAAAATCACCTTTTCTCATTCCCAACTCACATATACTCGACCTAGCAGATATTTTCTGCATCTTTGGTTAATCTTTGGACATTGTAATATTTTGAGTCTTGGAGACTAAAGAAGAACAAGTCTTGAAGCTAGGGTTTGCACACACACTTGGGATTTGAAAATTTCAACCTTGTGGTTAAGGATTTCTTACCCATTTATGTTTGTTTCTTCATTTCCTTGCTTTGTATTGAATATTTAAGTGTGTAGTATTTTTTTCCAACACTTGAATCTTGTTTATGGAAATATTCATATTTAAAGTGTGAATTAAATACCTTGTTATGCTTATGTATTGAATGATTTTTATGTATTTATGAAGTGAGTTATTGTTACTTTAATTATTCTTGTTCTTTCATGTTTCCAGAGGGATTAGATAACCCTAGGACTCGCCCATTAACTCCGAATTAATTTTGGAAAAGATAATTTGGGGTTGGGAAAGATTAATTAACAAGAACTTGAAGCTTTAACCCTCATTTTATAGATTCTACCTAGGGATAGGATTGAACTACTTGTAGCCATATCCGGGTGTGCTTAATCTCTTAATTGGGTTAGGAATAATTCAACTAGGAAGTCTTGTTAGTCTTTGGAAAGAGATAATTAAGAATTATTATCCGTGGCTAATTAACATAAACTCGCTCATATTTGTAAAATCGTGAAATACATTGGATCATTACTTGAGTGTAATTCCCGAAGCACTCACACTTGTTGCCATTGATCATTTTACTTGCTTTCTAGGTTAGTTTATATTTTTGCAATTAGATATAAATATTTTCACAACAAAAATCTAAGTGTTTGGCACTGCGCGATAAGTGATAATTCTCTTACATTCCTAATCGCCTCCATATTGTTCTCTGTGGGATTCGACTCCAACCTTGTTGAGTTACTATATTTGACATCGATCGCTTACACTATTTTGAGGTGTAATTTGAGCGTATCAAATATTAGCGCCGTTGCCGGGGAACAATTGGCGTAATTTAGGTTGTTTGAGAAATAAGCATGAGTGTTTTGATCCAAACTTGTGAATATTTGTGTAATTATTTTTCTTTCTTATTTTCTTAATTTTTGATTTAAAAAAATAGCATCATATAATGAAAATTTGTCGGATGGTAGTTGTTCATACTTTGATGACCCTTGTCCTCATTGTGGAGGACCACACTCGTGGCAAAATTGTTTAAATTCTCCCGGGGATGGATTGTGCACACAATCTCAAACCCATGAGTGGAGTATTTGTGATAGGTGTTGCTGCCAAAATGGTCATTGGTATGATTGTGTATATTTGTCCGTCCCTTCCCCAAGCCCCCACTATGATGAGTCTACTTTTTGTAATGGAAATTTTAGGGACGATGAAGTGGAGGAAATTGAGCATGGTAGAAATGAAAAGTTCAAGCTCATGTTGAAGTGTTTACTTAAAGAAGGAAATCATGAGCAAAATGCCTTGGAAGAGCTTTTGGAGAATAGTCTCCAAAATGATTTGGCACTTGAAAGATTGCACTCACAAATTGATGAAATGATTGAAGCTTCAAGGGTTCAAAAAGCCTTGGAGGTGAGTGATAGCCAAGAACCATCCTTGAAGGTTGAAGTTGAAATTTCTTCCTTGGCACTTGAACAAAGCCAAGAAGAACTCTCAAGTGCTCAAAATGAGAGGATGATGCTCATGTTGGAGGCCATTCTTGAAAATGAGGAAAAGCACAACTTTGCACTCGAGGAATTGAAACATGAGGTGACTCAAAATGATGAGCACATCCGCACCTTGGAGGATCAAATGCAAGCATTGATGGAGGCTCATGATGCCTCTCAAGTTGAAAGTGTGGATGAAAGCCAAGAAGAGTCCAATTCTGAGGGTGAGAGTGAGCATTACTTTGAGGAATCAAGACTTGAACATCCGTCAATCGACTCCATGAGTGTTTGTGATGCCAAGAAAAATATGGAATTAGAGTCAACTGGGGTGATTAAAAATATGATTGAAATTGACTCTATTCCGAAGGAAAAAGAGGATGTCAAAATCCGAAAACAATTGCAAGTTGGAGGTTTGAAGGCACATTCCAAGCATTTTTCAACATTGGAATTGTGTGGTGATACGGAAGTTGAACTACACTGATCAATGAAGGATTGCGAGGAGAAAAAATTCATACCGTGCATCTTACTATTTGAGGAAGCAAGAAAGCAAAATGACATCCCTCACATAAGAGCCAAGAAGTGCAAAATGAAGAATTTAAGGCTTGGCTCGGTCATCTACTTACCACCCCCCCCCCCACCGCCCGTGGTCACAAGCTTGATTCCAAGCTAGGCGCCCAATTCATATCATCCATGTGGCGAGAAAAGTGGTAAAGTGATTTACGTCGTGCCACGACGTTAAATGCGGCGCTTTGTGGGAGGCAACCCATCGTTTTTCAAAAGTTTTTGGTCGTTTTTTAAATTTTCTTTTGTAGAATAGCTTATTCTATTTTTTTTCTAACCAATCTGCCAAGTTTCAAGATTATTGAAGTTGATTTAAGCAGGTCGGGGTAACCGGGTATCCAAATACAGTGCAAACGGAGCAACGAAAAGGCTAGGCAACACACTGACCAACTCTGCGATGAGGCCGGTGCAAAATGCTATCACAGAGTTGTATGTTCGAGCCAAAAATGCGATCTCAAGAATCTACAAAAAAAATGATTGCTGAGACCAAGGATTCCGCACCTGCGGTCAAAGCAACCGCAGGTGCGACTTCGCAGCAGCGGAACATGACGCGCAGGTGCGGTTTGTGTCTCGCACGTGCGCACCCGCAGGTGCGAAACTCGCACAACTAAAATCCCAGTTCTATCTCCCAGGGTCAGTTTGTCTAAGCCCTAAAACTCAAAAATTTGTCCTCACATCTCTCATCTCTCACGCTGAAGATCACAAAAGACCCAGGTATTCTCAACTCATCACTCCCTTCTTCCTCTCTATTTTTTCTTTAGGTGGTTTCTCACGCATTCACTGGCCGATTCTCATTTTTTTTACTGTTTTAGTTGTTTCCCCTATGATTTAGGATATTTTTAGAGTGAGAGTTTGGTTGAGTGTAGTGTATGTGTGTTGGCTTTAGTGAAGCAGCAAATTGAGGGGAGATTTTGAGAGCCCAATTCATGTGAGGAGAGAGTAAATACTATATGCCCTCAAAGTGTTCGATAAATTATATAAATGAAAATTGAGTGCTAAGTACCTCAATCTCAGAGTTAATGGAGTTAGTACTAAGTTTGGTACACCAATCTGGAAGTCTTGAGTACAGATTAGTGGCCAAAAACAAATGTCCCATTTAAAAATGCTGAAAAAGTTCTGGGCAGTTGAACCTTGGGACGACAGTCCGCAGGTGCGAGAGCCTTTCCGCAGGTGCGGCCTCGCACCTGCGAGACCTACGCCGTAGGTGCGAACTTCTCTGCAGGTGCGCCCCTTCGTTACGCAAATGCGCAACCGCACCTGCGACTGATGTTCCGTAGGTGCGGAAACTGGGCAGTTCTGCCAAAAACAGAAAATTTGCAACTCGGCCTTCCCGGGCCCGTTCGATTTTATTTTTTTTTGGCCTAATTGCAGTGTTTAAAATATGCTTAACAAGATTTCACTGCTCGACTAACTTTGTTTGTGTTTTTTTATAGGTACTTTGACTTAAAAATGGACCCGAACACAAGCCTAAATGCTCCGGATAGCCCTGAAATTGAGGATGAGGTTGGGGAACGATTTGATGATTACCGGTTCATGTCTGCTGATTGTCAACTCCGGTATTATGACGATCTCCTCACCAAGAAATTGATACTGGAAAAAGGGATCACTGAGGAGAGTTGGCCGAAATGCTCCCGGATTTCTATGGTCGGTTGCAATCCTCTGGTTGGTCGTGCTTCATTCCCACTCCTTGCAATGCCAATGAGGCGTGGGTTCGCGAGTTTTATGCCAATCTCAAGCATACAAACTTCGCCGACCCTCAACTCATCATCAGAGGCAAGACGGTAAGGTTCGGAGTGGAAGAAATTAATGTTGCCCTCGGGATTCCGAACCATCCAATTGAGCCTCTACAAGAGAGAGATCACTACGAAAATTCGGCATGGCTTCTGTCCAAGTTGTATCCTGAAAGCAAGAGAGCACAGTGGGCAAACAAAAGAAAAGGCTTGAAGTCAATCGACTTCACAACCGAGGTTAAGATATGGTTGTATATACTGTGCAGCAGGGTGTCTCCCAGTGGGAATGTCTCAGACGTGCCTTATACCAGAGCCCTGAGCATTACTTCCCTTCTTGATGGCATCCCAGTGAATGTGGGCTATTATATTCTGAGGGATATGCGGCAGTATTTGCTTGACGACGGAGCAGGGTTAATGTTTCCTTCTTTGATCACTGAGTTGTGTAGGCGGGCACAGGTCGAGGAGCGCCACACTAATCAATGGGTGCCCGCCGACAAACCCTTCCACCCGTTAAGAGTCAAGGGTGAGAGTGGTGCAGTAAAAGGCAAGAAGAGGAAGGTCACCACCACCACTGCCGGAGCCGGATCCTCCTCACAACCTGCTACAGCAGAGGGTCCTTTTGGGGAAATGAATTCCCAGTTTGCTATCCTGCGGGACCTAGTGTCCAAGCTCCCCACTGGGCCTTCCCACTCCCAGCCTCAGCCTCCACCAGATTACTACTCTAGGGCTGAGATGCAGCAGTACTTTGATACTTAGGATAAGATGGAAGCATCGCTTACACAGCTTGACACCGCCTACACCAGCATGGCCAAGGCACATGTTGACCTGAAGGATCGTTCGACAAGGAAAAGGAGAAAAATAAAAAGAAAGGTAAACTTCTGGTCAAAGTGTGGAGAGGGGTCAAAGCGATCTTCAAATAGGGGCATCCGTGCAGGCGGATACCTGTTGCAGATGATGAGGATAGCGAGGAGTACTCGTTCGTGATTGATGATGAGGATGATGCATAGGATGCCGATGAGATGAGTTCCCAGGAGAACTGACCAGCCCGTTCTCCTGCAGTCAGCTACTCTGATGCATACTCCAGGGAGACCCTCAAACTATGCTCTTTATTTTGATATTGTGCATTGAGGACACTGCAGTGTTTTTAGTTGGGGGTGGTTGTTGCACATTGTATCTATTATGACTTTATGTATGACTTTTTGTATGATATTGTCTTTATGCCCTTGCCGGGCTTCTTGGTTGTATATGGATACTATATGCCCTTGTCGGGCTTATTTTGGATTATGTCATTTGTTTTTGCTAAGCTTGGTGTGGTTAGTGTATTTTTATATTTCTTGTATCATTTATTTTCTTTAGTAGTTGCCTCTATTTTTAGCTTTTATTAGTAGCTTTATTCTTTAATTTTTCTTTTATTTCCGTAATGATACTTCCTTGGGTTTTCTTCATGCTACGGTTCTTTCCCAAGGAACATTTTTGTTTTAGTGAACCGTGTGACTTTTCCCTATGATAGATGGTGTGACAACTTTCTTAAGGGAATTAGTCTTGTTTTGCTAGGAAGAGATTTTTGAATTATTTGGTACTAAAGAAATTAGTCTCTTGTATGTGAAAGGTGAATTAAGAATACCCCTCCGAATTTTGGTCTTGAATTAAAACAAGTAAGTTGCATGGTGAAGAATAATTTTTGTGATAAGATTTTTGCTCTTTTAGTGACTCGTTGCCCACTAGTTGAGAAATGTTGCTCTAAACTCCTGTTAGAAAGTGAAATTGATCTGTCTTGATTAATTCATGTGTCATGTGCGTTAGTGTTTGTATAAATAAATCTTGTGTTCACTTCCATCATCTAGAACTTGCCCGGTTGGTTTTTCAATGCTAATGATAATTATATTTGGTTGGAGAAATGACCTTAGGCATTTTTGTGCTACTTGAAAACCCCTTTAGCCTTTCGAGCCACCATTGTATAGATATTATCACTAGTTACCCCATTGAGCCTTGAACCTTTTCTATGGTCACCTCATTACAAACCTTTCCCTTTTGCAAAATAATTCCCTCTTTTGAATCCATCCCTCCTTGAATATTGAGAATGAGGCAAAAAGTCTAAGTTGGGGGTGTGGAGTCAAAGTGAAAATTGGTAAGGTTGTACATTGAGCGTAGAATATATACCTCAAAATATTCACTTGAAATTATTCAAGCTCCAAAAGGAAAATACAAACAAAAGGAGAAAAAAAAAAAGATATATGTATGTATATAAATATGGGAGCCTTGAAGAGATTTAGTGAGGTATTTAAAGTGGTTCTATATTGGTAATTAGATGCAAATGGGGCTATGTGGTTTGAAAGGAAACAAGAGTAGTGTTCAAGGAGGATGTAGTCACTTGTTTCCCAAATGTTTATCCTACCATTTCTTAAACCTACATTACAAGCTTAAAAAATCCTTATGGGATCTCCAACCGAATATTCTTGAATAAGCGATGAATTAAAATAAGAGCAAGCTTATGGCATGATTTGTTGTAACACTTGAAATTCTTTGTGAGAGTGAGTGTCTTTGTAAATTTGTCCCTCGTGTTGTTCTTGAAAATATGATGATTTTGGGATTTTCGTTCTTGTGAGGGCACATAAATTAGGACTGATTGGTGAAATTAATATATTCGGAAATGAGTGAGTTGAGCATTTGTAGTGGACTATTGTGGTTGAGTCACTTCTTGAGGCTTATTCTTGTCGCTTGATTATTTTGAAACTCCCTTGCACTTCTTGAAGTTATTTTTAAATAAGGGAGTTATTCGGGTAAGATGCATACTTGAGCCTAATTATTAGTACCAACCAAATCCATAAGTATAACGATTAGTTGGAGAATGTGATTTGTAAATGATAGCAATGCAACTTGTGCTTGAAATGGTAGAACCTCATTGAGTTATTAGTTTTGATTTGCTTGAGGACAAGCAAAAGCTTTAAGTTGGGGGTGTTGATGAGTGGTGATTTTACCACTCGTTTTCGTCTCTTTTCGTTCGATTTTGCATCCTTCAATGATAACATGAGGTCGTTTATCATGTGTATTGCTCGAATTTCAGGGAAATGATGCCATGAAGTGATTGGTGTTGAATTGAAGTGGAGTTGAGCAATAATTGGTGAAAAATGCACAAAAATCTCCAGTGATTCCGCACCTGCGAATGAAGCCCAACAACAAAAATGCACCTGCAAAGTGGTTCACGCACCTGCGAAAGCGCAGGTGCGATGTTTTGTCCGCAGTTGCGGAACATGCTTAAGTCATCCAGAACCGCACCTGCGATGTGTAGTCCGCTTCTGCGGAACTGCACTTGCGAGGATTGTTACGCAGGTGCGTCCAACGGGCATCAGCACTGGACAGAAATGTAAAATCACATTTTCTCATTCCCAACTCACATATACTCGACCTAGCAGATACTTTCTGCATCTTTAGTTAATCTTTGGACATTGTAAAACATATTTTGAGTCTTGGAGACTAAAGAAGAACAAGTCTTGAAGCTAGGGTTTGCACACACTTGGGATTTGAAGATTTCAACCTTGTGGTTAAGAATTTCTCACTCATTTATGTTTGCTTCTTCATTTCCTTGTTTTGTATTGAATATTTAAGTGTGTAGTATTTTTTCCCAACACTTGAATCTTGTTTATGGAAATATTCATATTTAAAGTGTGAATTAAATACCTTGTTATGCTTATGTATTGAATGATTTTTATGTATTTATGAAGTGAGTTATTGTTACTTTAATTATTCTTGTTCTTTAATATTTCCAGAGGGATTAGCTAACCCTAGGACTCGCCCATTAACTCCGAATTAATTTTGGAAAAGATAATTTGGGGTTGAAAAAGATTAATTACCAAGAACTTGAGGCTTTAACACTCATTTTATAGATTCTACATAAGAATAGGATTGAACTACTTGTAGCCATATCCGAGTGTGCTTATTCTCTTAATTGTGTTAAAAATAATTCAATTAAGAAGTCTTGTTAGTCTTTGAAAAAAGCTAATTAAGAATTATTATCCGTAGCTAATTAACATAAACTCGCTCATATTTGTAAAATCGTGAAATACATTGGATCGTTACTTGAGTGTAATTCCCGAAGCACTCGCACTTGTTGCCATTGATCATTTTATTTGCTTTCTAGGTTAGTTTATATTTTTGCAATTAGATATAAATATTTTCACAACAAAAATCTAAGTGTTTGGCACTGCGCGATAAGTGATAATTCTCTTACATTCCTAATCGCCTCCATATTGTTCTTTGTGGGATTCGATCCCAACCTTGTTGGGTTACTATATTTGACATTGATCGCTTATACTATTTTGAAGTGTAATTTGAGCGTATCAAAAGGCCCAGCAAAATAGGAAAACAGAACTATAAGATAATTTTCTGAAAAGCAAAGGAGAGAATCTTAGAAATGTATTGCATCACCGCTATGAACCAAAGTTATACGTATTATTAGAATAATAATGCTGGAAAAATTGCAGCAGTTGAACTGGTTGAAACCCCATATTGCTGCAACTACATAGCTACATTCAAGCCAAAAGAAAAAGCAAACTGCCATAAAAAATTTATACAGGACGTTTGAAGAAAAAAAAAGTTCAACGCCAAGAAAGCTTGTCATTGACAAACAAACAAACTGAAAAGATAAAAACAGATTAACATTATCACGGCTAGCTTTCAACTAGGAATTTTGATGATTAAATATGTGTATAACAATTCCCACATAATCAGATTCGAAGAGAAGTCAACTACTTTTTAATGAATGGGAAACTTTTTACCTTGATACTGTAATTCTGGAAAGGTACTTGCAATATTTAGGTAGGAAAGGAGAGGGAGAACTTATTGGATATGATAACAACCTTTGTTGTAGAAAACAAAATGATAATATGTTCTATCACTTAACCTGTGAAAGGAGTAGCATCTTTCGCCATCCATAATAATGAGATAGCAAAAGCTTGATCATCAATTACTACTGCTATCAATCAAGTCAAATTCAAGTTCTATTCGCTGACGAAGTATAAGATTGTAATGGTAAAGTAAATTAACATCATTACTTACCATGATCTAAGAGCTAAATGGATGTACGTGTAATTGACATTCTCTGTTTTGCGTTCTACACTTTAACTTGACATATCATGACTCACACAGTAAATTTCTTCCTTATAGTTCCTACGTCAAAAACAATAAAATCCTTGATTAGCATGTCATACTGCAAGTTTTGATTAAGTGGTGTAGGTGAACATGGAATATGAATGTCACAAAGTGCAATAACTCTATTAGTTAGCAAAAAAAGTGAAAAAGAGTTTACAATCTCGGTTATTTGTCTTGTCACCTTACGTGTTATGCACTTAAATAATGTTTGGGAAGCGCCAAAAATACAATGCCAACTCTGAGTAGAAGTTAGTGCTGATATCTGTAGCCCGCCTATCAAAAAGAAAAGAAACTGCTAAAATCACCAAGGAATATTAAGAATAAAGAATACGAAAGGAAACATATACTTCTCAAACAACTGAATTAGGTCGTTCAGCTCTTCCACATGACCTCCAATATCAAAGAAATCATCAACCACTATAGTAAGTATACCATTCTAGACCCATGACATGCCAACATTTAGATACTTTGAAATTAGAAATATGGCTGCAACAGAATAGTAGCAGTGTGCAAAGATTCCTTGATAAATTCCAGTTTTTCCAATTTGTTATTCTTACCCTTTCATTATACATTTTTCACAAGACCAATATGATGGCAAATAATAAAGAAAATCAAACCACAAACCTATCACACAAAGGTTGCATGAGATAAAATCAATTTCCATTTTAGTCATGTACAAAAATTATTGAAAGCAAAGAAGTCAAACAAAGCTAATAAATAACATTTGAAGCAGTAATATGTGGCATAAGTTTTCTTCCGTTTGGTTTAATAAATATATCACCTCTGATCTAACATTACAAAGCATCTCTCTGAGCAACTGGTTTCAGCTAGATGTTTAAGGTTAAAAAAAATACAAGCATCTCAAGTTATTTTAATGCAAAGTTCGGCAAAAGTTGAAGTCCACTGACGCCAGGGTTAAGATATCTTTGCTTCAATATTCGAGGAATTGTACCAAACAGAAATACAAAGAGTAATTTGAGAAAATGGGAGCACACAATAGCCAAACAAAAGGTCCAAAAACTGTAATTAAGAAAATTGACAGAAGTTACCTATATGAAGTTTCTAGGACTCTTGTATTATCCACATCATAGTGTTCTTTAATTCTCCTATGGGTAAGTTGGTAAAGAAGAAAACTTAAGACATGATTCACCTAAAAATAAGTAGCAATAGCTGTTGGCCCTGACTCAAAGAGACAGAAACAATAATATGAGCAGATAACAATGCAACATATGGCAAAATACATATTTATGAATCTATCTGGCGAGGCTATTTGTAGGGTAAAATCACTTGACAGTCCTACAAAATGTAAGGATAATAAGTTCTATTTGTTTGAAACAGGTTGAACTGTATCAATAATCATTTCTAACACTTGATACAAATCCAACATAGTATATAGATCATTCAGATGTTCACTATATTGACATGGTCTGAAGCCGGGCTACGAATCTATAATACACACCCAATTCACCAAAAATATTTGAAGAATAAACAATATTCTAAGAAAACAAACTGATGTGATTACAAGAGTTCTGCGACATACCAATGCAGTTATTGTATTATATCTCCGCAGTATCCCAAATACCAAGACACAAATGAAAGTATTAATTGCTGAAGATTTCCTCTTTTCCCTGCTGGCAACATATTTTTTTGGCCTAATGTAAAAACCTACAAATGTAAGGGCATAGAGAGAGTCAATCTAATAGGACTAAGTTTGTTCTACAAGCACAGGGGCGAAAAGTAAACACATAGTACGGTAAGCTCACAACTTAATCTTTCTTCCCAACTAGAGCAACTTTCATTTTCGAATGAAATTCCTGCTACATTTATTCATTCACTCAAGTAAATCTTTAGGTCTTCCCACAAACTTCTGTTTTTACTTATTTCTCCAATATTTTACTCTCTGACGTACTTAAATTTCAAGAAAAAGGGATAAAGAAGTATTATTCAAAGACGGATTAAGAAAAGAGGGAAAACTTAATAAGGGAGACGTACACTACAATGACGCTTAAATTTGCTGAATACCCACAAAATCAAACAAAGGAACAAGCAACAAAATGGTATCTGAGACCAAACAACAAAAATCAGTGACAGGGTCACAAATAAAGAAAACCAAAAAAATAAAAATTAAAAAAATTCATACTTCAAAATCATTAATACCACCAAGCTAACACATGCAGCGCAGACTTGCTGAAAATTATATTTTGAAACATATGCACAACATACGATGTAAATTCATTATGTACCAAATTATATTTTGTCCATTTTTTTACTTCGTAGTAATGAAGAAACAAAAAAGCTACAAGAAAATTCCAAAAGAGACAAAAAGGAAGAGGGACTAAGGATAGAATCAGAATATTGGAAAAAAAGGTTGCCTCACCCGTGGATAGAGAGAAGAGGAATAACAACGTGGAAAGAGTAATTAGAAAAACCGAAAGGTTGCCAAAAAAATGTACACAGAATACCAAAAGCAGTGACAAGCATATATTTAAAAAAAAACACAAAATTAAAAAAGAAAAGTTGAGCGGAAAAAGTAAAACCAGAAGGAGAAAGCCAGCAACAACAACTCACCTAAAAGAAACAAGAACAAAAGGATGGACAGATTGGAAAAGCTGAGAAATAGCTCGTAGATTGTGAAGAAGAAGCCTAAAGAATGGGAAAAAACTCAGGCCACGTGTTGTTTCCAATGGGATATGTACTGATTTAGAGGTCTACAAATAGACTTTAATTTAAGAATCGAATAGTGGAGACCATTTAAAAATGGACTTAGGCAAATTCCCGAAATATCCTTCGTCGTCCTACAATCTTTCACTTATTATATTGTTAAATTGTTTGTTTATTGATCAATTTTGTGTATTCTCATAATTTTGGTGGGGATTTGGTTATTCCGGAATCATATTCTTTTAGAGTTTTTTTATTTCATGCTTTATCTTTATACGTATCTTTTCTGATGTGGTCCCATCTCTGTTTTTATTATTTTCTATTTTTTTCTAGCTTTCGAAGGTTGATTTCAGAGGTTAATATTGTGTTCAATTATGAAGGTAAATGGGCATTTTAACCTGATCTAGTATACTGTGAGGAACTAGTGCACCATCATTTGATCTCGATTTATTAAGTTATAAGGATATATGTGATGAGTTTACCTCTAGATTAGGGTCTGTCAAAGTTAAACGATTATTAGTGGTTGTGCCTTCTGGTAAGTACTATTTGGTAGAAGGTGACAAGAGTATCAGGGCTCTTCTTTGCTTATTATGTAACAAATTCAAGGTCTTAAATTATTTTGTTGTTGATGAGAGTGAGACGACTATTTTTTTTCTCCACAATCACAGATCATACAGAAACATATCATGTAGATGTTGAGGTTGGTACAGACTGTGAACATAGTCTTGGTTCTGGTGGTGAATATGAACCTTCAGATGGTGAGGAGTATAATTCTTATGAAATGGAGGGTATTAGCAATGAAAGGAGTAGGTTTGTAGATTATAGGTTGGAAATCTATAAGGAGTAGAAGCTAGGAATGTCATTTAAGGACATGAAAGAAGGCTACGAATTTCTATGCTTTAGCTAACAAAAAGGCTTTGGAGTTGATTAAATGTGGGGAAAAAAAAGAATCAGGTATGATTGTCAAGAAAGGTGCCCCTTTAGATGTCTAATTTCTGAAGATGGGAAAATTGGTGGGTTCAATATTAAAACTTGGAAGGATGAACACACATGTGAGGATGCCTTTAAGAATCCTAGAGCTGATTATGCCACATTAGCTCAGTTTTACGAGTAAGGTCCAAAACAACCCTAAATACATGAGTAAAGGTATGAGAGGTGAGCTTGAACATGCTTTGAAGTTTAATATGACAAGATCCAAACTGAAAAGGGCTAAGAATATGGTTCTTCATAAACTGGTGGGTAGTTTTATAGATGACTACATCAAACTTGAGGCATATTGCCAAGAAATTAGGTTGTCTAATCCGTGAAGTGGTGTAATCATAAATATCTCCAAAGATGCACCATCAAAAGGTAAGAGAAAATTTTTGAGAATGCACATACGCTTTAATGCTTTGAAGCAAGGCTGGAAAATTAGTTTGGGACCATTAATTTGAGTAGATGGTACATTCTTAAAAGGAAGAACCAATGGTCAGTTGTTGGTAGCATTGGTTCATGGAGTTGTTGTAGTTGTCTTTGGAGCTTAAAACTTGTGCAGGAATCACATTCATATCAGATATGCAAAAGGTAAATAGTTGTAATTTTCCTCCATTCTATATTTTAACGTATCTGATGGTTTGCACTAATAGTCTAATATTTCTTTCATTCTTTATTTTTGATTTATTTCACAAGGCTTGTTGGATGCTGTTAGCACAATACTTCCTGAGGCTAATCACAGGTACTGTGTGAGACATATTGATACTAAGTGGTAAAAAAAAATGGAGGAGTGGTGAAATGAAAAAGTTATTATGGCGGTGTGCATGGAGTTCATATGATGAGGAGTTTAAAAACCAATTGAAAATATTAGGGAATCTATTTGAAGATGCTGCAAAGGATATCTTAAAGTATCCCCCAAGGGCATGGTGCAGGGCTTATCTTGACACTCAATTTAAGAATATGACGGTTGAGTACAACTTCACCGAGTCATTTAATGCATGGATTCTTGAGGCTAGAGGAAAATCAATTATCAAAATGTTAGAGGACATAAGTGTCACGCCCCAATCTCGGGGATAGAGACCGGCGCTCAACCAAGATAACCCAGTCAAGAAAGCCTACTAGATACTTTCTACCTGAATTTTCCCATGAATAGAGTGGCGATGTACTCCCTTAATTAAGCATTGAAAGGATTTCATAAACAACACCCATTTCATTACCATTAGAAGCTTCATTTATAATTTTCAAAACATTACAAGTTTATATATATAATGAAAACCATGTTTGAAAAATACCAACATTAATTCTAATACCAAACACCACCCACAACATGTCTACGGAGCCTCTAAGTACAACAGAAGAGTAGTATGGAAGTGCCGGCAACAAGGCCTCGGCTATACCTCAATAAAAAAAGTACAACATCAAAGTGACATCAGGCCTGGAAAAGAGAGGTGCTCATCAAAACTTGCTTAATAGGGAGTAACTACTAACAAGGACTGAAGTTGCACGCTGATGAACCACCTACATCCAATGAAGATGCAGCCCCCCGGAAAAGGGGACGTTAGTACATATGAAATAGTACTAGTATGTAAAGCTAAATGTCCTTTTTCAAAATACAATTCCAATATAAGAAAAGGGGAAACCATGAAAACAACAAGCAGTGATTAATGATATCCAAATGCCAAGTTAAAACATAATAATTTTCAAAATACGAAGATAATACTGTGAAGATGATAATCAAAACACGAAGATAATATTAATTTTGGTTGGGATATCTTTAGCACCAATATACCACCGTGAATTTAGCACGAAGTCCGGTCACGGCCTGATCAGCTAGGTCGTCTCATCCGAAGAACCACAATCACAATCATTATCTCAATCTCAATCTCACGCACAATCACCACCATGTGTGCGACACGGTGTCTGATCACGACCCGATCAGCTAGGTCGTCTTACCACAATGTCATGTGGATCGACATCACCCTATGCTAGCAATCATCTCATTCCAATTAAGGAGAATATTCTCATCACATCAATCTCATCCCAAATAATGGGAATAATCACAATGCACTGCTACACCTGCACATGTAGTTTCGGAGTTAGGTTATTTCAACCTACCCTTTCTCGGTTACTAACGATAATCCCAAACATATATTTGATTTGCACACAAAGGAAACAACAATACAAATGTATTTACCTCATAATCTTTTGTTGATACCCAATTATTTCTCAAATTATTTTTAATTTACATATATACCTTCAAAATCAGACTTTCATAGCAATTGGTATTTTTCTATAATTTTTCCATATTTTTATTAATTTATTTTAATTTATCCAGTATTTTATTTCTAATAATTAATTACAAAATTGCATTACAAATGATTTAAAAAAAAAATATTTCTTGACTTAATGTATTATTTTTGATCCCGTTGAGACCAAATTATTTCACAATTAGCCAAATTGGGACTCTTTGGCTATAATTACAATAACTTTGCAATTATAGCCTAATCATATGTTTTATACTATTTTTATCCAATAATTAGTCATTTTTATTTTTAAATACTAATTAATAATTTTTAATTTAATTTACTAAGTATCAATTTTATTTTTACAATTATTAGCTATTTTTATAAATTGTTTATCTAGTTTAAGTCAGTATTTAACAGCTAGCCCTTTTTATTTAAATTATAGCCTCAATTGAACCGGACCCCTAACCCAATTAAATTAACCCAATACGCAAGCTCAAATCTAACACCACCCGGCCCAAGCACCTGTTTAATCTGAACCGTTGATTAATTTCAATCAACGGTCCAAATCGCCTATTACCATAATTAACCTAAGACTACCCCCCCCCCCCTCATTCTTTCCCTCTCACTTCAGTCGTCTCTCAACTCTCTCTCGTCCCTTCAACTCCCTCCAGTGAACCTGGCCTTTCTTCGGTCGTCGCCTTGCCGGAATCCATGGCGATTCCACCACCTACAAGCCTCATGGCTTCCCCCTTGAACATGTGTCACTGTTTTGAGGCCTTCAAGTGAACCATAGGCGGTCCACTCACCTCTACGATCTCATGCCATTTTTTCGGTCATCCATGGTCGTTCGAGTAAGATCTTTACACTTTTCGGTTGAAACCGGTAAGACTTTGAGTTTTCTTCTTCCTTTCTGGGTTCTCTTTGGAAACCCTAACTTTAAACCTTCCGATATTTTTAGATCTGTAACAGATCTATACGTATTCTGAGGTTTTTCCATGTTTTGTTCAAAGATCTTCTTGTTTCCCTAAAACGATTCTTCACTTTTTAAAACTAGGGTTTCAAAATCCTTTACAAAACAATTTTCTTTCTAACTTCTCAGAATTATTTTATGATTCTATCATGTTTAAACGTTATTTGAGCCTTTCCATTTTGTTTAAGTCATTTTTGATAAAAACCCCTAAATTTCCTGGGGTCAGTCTATGAGTCTGAGTTTATTTGTAATAATGTTTACCTGTTCTAGCATGACTATTGTGCTTTCTCTATGTGTTTTTGTGATTTCTTGCTCTATAATTACTGTTAGGGTTTCTGATTCTTTGTCGCCTCTGCCTAAACTATGATTGTCTACTGGTTCCTTTAATTATCTGCTATTTTCTTATATGAATCCCTAATTTTGTGATTAGGGTTTCTGATTTTTGCTTAATATGTGTTATTCCAGTATCGTTTTACCATTTTGAATCTCTGAATAGGTGTGATTAGTGCTTTATTGATTTTTACACCATACTCTTTACTGATTTTCGAGCATTTTCCTTTGAGCAATACTGATTTCCTGATTTTTGAGTATTTCCTTAAAATTGTGATATTTTCCTTTGAGTAACACTGATTTCCTGTGATTCGAGGATTTCCTCACTAAGTTTTAGAATCTGAATCATCTCTTGCCTTATTTCTATGAGTAAGCATGTTGTCAAATTGGCTTTTCTTAATTAGGACATTCTGAATTTGTTCTTAATCACATGCTATATACTTTTACTACCCCTTATATGGTAAAATCAGTTCTTCAATTGATTCTCTTTCCTTGTTATGTATCTGTTTGAATATTGATTCCTTAATTAAAGGGAGTGTTTGTATTGATTGAATTCTAATTGTAATTTACTTCTATAATTGGGGGTGAGCTATTATTTGTTACCATACTCTTCTGCCTATTTTCAAAACTATAAGTACTTCTACTCTCTCATAAGCACAGACAGGAATAGACATTGTTCTAAACCCTCTCTTACACACACATATTCTCTCTTGCTCTTCTTTCTGGTTATTTGCTACTCTCTGTCGGCTGCAAGCCAAGACTGAGTATTATACTGTCACGACCCGAAATCCCACCCTTCATGTCGTGACTGCGTCTAACGTTGAACCCGCTAGACAAGCCAACGTGTACAGTTAATCTAACATTTGAGATTCCATCTTAACATAAATAACAAGCACCTTACAGTTTTTAACAGCGGAAATGGAGTAAAAATTCAAAAACACTAGGCGAAATAGTAAATACAAAACGTCGCATAAGCCCCAAAAATCGGGATGTCACAACTCACGAACTCTCTATAGAGTGCTAAATACAAGTCTGAAAGGAAAATACATCATTGTCTTTGAAACTAGCAGAAAATGTAAGACAATAAGAGATCCAAAGGTAGAAGAGACACCAAGGCCCACGAACGTCGGCGGGTATACCTTGAAGCTCTGGGTGGACTGAAGGTGACTCCCTCAACGCTGTCCACGGGGTCCGGGTGCGGGATCTGCACAACATTAAGAACTGCAGTGTAGCATCAGTACAACCGACCCCATGTACTGAGTAAGTGCCGAGCCTAACCTCGCCCGAAGTAGTGACGAGGCTAGACATAGCAACAACGTTAACATGTCATATTCTACAACCCAAAGCATGGGAAAACAAGTCAAGAGATAAACAGACAAGTATGGGGATACGGGAGCAGTTACAGGGGAACAGATGAGATAGAGCAGTTAAATGAGCATGAAAAACAGACCCAAAAAAAGGCAATTTAACAAATGAATGATAAGGAAACAGTGTAAATGCCAGAAATGTAAATAATGGAATGGCATCACCCTTCGTGCTTTTACTCTCTTCCTAACAATGCGATGTATGATACGAAATAATCATGAAACATGGCACGGCATCACCCTTCGTGCTTTTACTCTCTTCCTCAC
>ML258373.1:0-15775 GCA_005239495.1 Nicotiana undulata | reverse complement strand
GGGCTTAAGGAACAATTTCCAATTGAAAGATATCAATTTTACTCAAAAATCCGAAACCGGGCAAAACCCGACCCCCGAGACCACGTCCCGAAACTCAGAAATTTTTACAGAAAAGTGTTTTTCATCTTCCCACGAGTCCGTACATATAAACAACACCAAAATCGGAGTCCGTTTGACCCCTCAAATCGACCCTTGAAGGTCTCAAAATCTCAAGCCCTAAAACCCAATTTTTCTACTGTTTTTCATGAATTAAAGGCTGAGATTATGGTCTATAATCACCCATAAACGAGTTTTAATGATCAAAATACTTACACCTCTATGAAGTATAAGGATTTCCCTCTTCAAAAGCGCCCCCAAGAGCTCTTTTCCGTGCAACAATGGTGTAAAAAGGGGTTTAAGTCGCGGAGGGTTTATTATTTAACTTCCCAGTTATTTGTTCTCTGTGATCGCGGTCAAACACACGCGATCTCACAGTTCAAATTTTTCCACTTCTCCGCGATCGCAGGTCCCCTCATGCGATCGCACAGTGCATTTTTTCGGACATCCCCACGCGCCCAAATTACCTTGTGCGATCGCACCCTCTCCTACGCGATCGCACTGCTTTATTTCCTTCTACTCTGCGATCGCACAGAACATTTTTCACCTGCCCCAAATTAACTCTCCGCGATCGCATTACTTCCCCCGCGATCGCAGTGAAGGAAATTGCTGTGCACAAAAACCAGAAAACCAGCTATGTATTCAAGTCCAAATGAGTCCGTTAATCACCTGAAATCAATCCCGAGCCCCTCGGGACCCCAACCAAACTTACCAACATATCCCATAACATCATTCAAACTTATTTGCACTCTCAAAACACCAAAACTAACATCAAAACACCAAATTTACATCGGATTCAAGCTTAAGAACTTTGAAACTCCTAAAATTCACCAATAATGCCGAAACAATCCAAATCAACTCCAATTGACCTGAAATTTTGCGGACAAGTCCAAAATGACATTACGAACCTGACCCAGCTGTCGGAATTCCATTTCAACCTCGATAGCCTATTTTCCACTGCCGTCCGAAAATCGCCAAAAACTAACTTCCGTCAATNCGCATTCCGAGGTCGTTTACCAATAAGTCAACTCTTAGTTGACTTTTTTCCATTTTAAGGCTATTTTTAAGGACTAAGTGCCTGAATTCTCATTTAACCATTTCGATTTCAAGCCTATCAACTCTAACACATTAATAATAGAATAAACAATCTATAATAAGTCAATAAAAACAATTAAAATGCAGGTTTCACGTAACGACAGACCGGGTCGTTACACAAATGTTATCTTTTTATGGAGCAAGCGTCAATAGTTAAAACTAAATTACTTGAAGTTAACGGGTTTTGAAATGACTATATTAATATTATCCTAGAGGGTGTAAAAATAATCTATATATACCCAATATAAATAGTATTACTCCATCAGGTAATTGATATTCGATCACCTTTACTTAAAGAATGAATTTGTGATTGTTACGTGTAACGACCCGGTCGGTCGTTCCGTAGAATTTGCATTATAATTACTGTTATTGATTTGTCATAAGTTGGTTATACTGTTATTGATATATTAGAGTTGGCAGTCTTGAAATCGAAATGGTTGTAGTGAGAGTTTAGCCACTTAGTCCTTAAAAATAGCCTTAAATGGGAAAAGCCAACTGAGAGTTGACTTATTGGTAAACGACCTCAGAATGTGGATTTTATGGCTCAGATAGATTCGTTAGGTGATTTGGGACTTAGGAGTGTGTTCGAAATATTTTTGTGATGTTCGGTGTAGAATTAAGCTTGAATTGGCAAAAGTTAGTTTTTGGCGATTTCTGGTCGGCAGTGGAAAATAGGCTATCGGGGTCAGAATGGAATTCCGGAAGTTGGAACAGGTTCACAATGTCGTTTTGAATATGCCTGCAAAATTTAAGGTCAATCGGAGTTGTTTTGGATAGTTTCGGCATCGTTGGTGGATTTTAGAAAATTTCAAAGTTCTTAGGCTTGAATCCAATGTGATTTTGGTGTTTTGATGTTAGTTTTGGTGTTCCGAGGGCGCAATTAAGTTTGAATGATCATTTATGATGTGTTGGTATAATTGGTTGGGGTCCCGAGGGGCTCGAGATTGATTTCGGGTGATTAACGGGCACTTTGGCCTTAGCAAAAACTGTTGTTTTCTGGTGTCAATGCAGCATCAAAATGGTCATCGCGATCGCATAGGTTGGTCTGCGATCGCGTAGAGTAACCTGAGGATTGGCCATTGTTGTTCTTCGCGATCGCAGAGTATGGGGTGCGATCGCGTAGTACTAGAGTGTGTTCAGTGCGATCACGTGGGACAAGTCGCGATCGCATAGAGTAAGAGATAGGGGGCGCGTGAGGAAGTGAAAGTGTTCTTCGCGATCGCGTGATGGGGGACACGATCGCATAGGTCAAGAATAATGAGAATCGCGGTCGCGTAGCTCAGGTTTCGATCGCAGTGAGTAAGTTGAGGGTTAGTGGAAAATGTCCTTCGCGATCGCGTGGGGACTCCCGCGATCGTAGTGAAGAAATAACTGGGCAGTATTAAATTAAACCCTCCGCGGCCATTAGACCTTTTAACACCCTTTTTGAACGGGAAAAGAGCTTGGAGGCGATTTTGAAAAGGGAAAATATGTGTTTATCATAGAGGTAAGTATTTTGGACCTTAAAACTCGATTATAGATGATTAAGGGACATAATCCCAGTGTTTAATTCATGAAAGTCAGTAGAAAAAAGTGGGGTTAAGACGTGAGATTATGAAACCTTTAGGGGTCGATTTGAGGGGTCAAACGAACTCCGATTTTCGCGTTCTTTATGTGTACAAACTCGTGAGATGACGAAGAATATTTTGGCATAAAAATTTCAGAGTTCCAAGACGCGGGCCCGGGGATCGGGTTTTGACCGATTTCGGATTTTGAGCTAAAATTTGTATTTTTCAATTAGAATTCATTCCTTAAGAATAATTTGATGATAAAGGTCTGATCTTTATAGATTTGGAGCCCTCGGAAGTTGATACGAGAGGCAAGCGGGTCGCAGAGTAGCTTTTTGGGCTAGTTTGAGGTAAGTAATGTCTTTAAATCCTGTCCTGAGGGTATGAAACCCCGGACTCTGCACCCTTTAACGGGTTTTGAAATGCAAAGGTTGGAACTTTGGAAATATATTCCCTATTTAGGCAACTATTGAGTTGCGAAATCAATTTTTAAGCCTATGCTTAATAATATTGATATATATTTTGATATGATTTGGGTTGTAAGTCATGTTTAGGGCCTAGTGCCGATCTGTTTACCCCTTGGGGGATGTTTTTAAAATTTTCCTCACTTGATATGTTTTGATTTTCACTCAGTCGTTTATTGAAAAATTGTTTTGACACTCAGAGTATTTTGATACTATTTATTGAAAATAAAACACTATTTTTTGGTCGAGAACCCGATATATTTATGACCTGAAGGGCAAGTGTAGAGTGTCTGACTGAGTGAGGCTGCGAGCCTTTATTGTGAGGATGTTATGATATGAGTGTGGCTGCGGGCCTATATTGTGAGTGATTTATGCCATGATGTGGCTTGTTATAGCGCTTGGGCTGTATGAGCCCTTCCTGAGTTTGTACACACCCCTAGTGAGCACAGGGTACCTAATAAGTGATGTTGCCCGCGGGGCTGATATTGAGTGATTGTGAGGTTGCCTGATGGGCTAATATTGAGTGACTGTGAGGTTGCCTGATGGGCTGATACTAAGGGAAATTGTTACGAGAAATGATTATGGCCGAGGGGCAGAATTATGATGATTTTACTGAGTTTTGACTACGATTCACTTCATTTTTAACTGATTTTTTACTGAGATATATTGATATTATACTTGTTCCAAAGGATTTCTGGAAATTGGTTTTTGATATTTACTGTTTTTGTGAATTGGTGTATTTGTGCTGTGTGTTTCTTATTTCTCAGACTGTGATTTATTTTCATTACTACTGAGTTGGCGTACTCATCATTACTCCTTGCGCCTCTGTGTGTAGATCCAGGTACTGGTTCAGAGCAGTAGTCATCCGAGTTTCATTCATCATCAGCTTTGGGATTTCGAGGTAGCTGCCCAGTGTCCACAGCTTCTCCATTTCCCTTCCTTATTTAGTATTAATATATTATTCCTGGACTTTATTTAAGACATTAGTAGAGTTAGCTTCATTTCGTAGATGCTCGTGACCATGTTGCCTCCAGTTTTGGGAGGTTTTGTTTAGAGTTGTTTAGACTATTATTGGGGCGCTAAGACTTAAAGAAGTTATTTTATTCCATGTTGCTGTTTATTATTGAATTGTGAATTGTTATAATAGAACAAATGCGTTGCAATGTGATGGTTGGCTAGCCTAGTCCCACGATAGGCGCCATCACGACCTGTTAGGATTTGGGGTCGTGACAAGTTGGTATCAGATCTCTAGGTTACATAAGACTCAACAGTCATGAGAAGGTTTAGTAGATTCTTGCGTATCGGTACGGAGACGTCTGTACTTATCTTCGAGAGGCTGCAGAACCCTTAGAAAACATTCCACATTCTTGAATTCTTGTCGTGCGAATCTATTTATTTATCCAAAGCATAACTCTTTGAATTCCTTTCATGTATTCGAATGCGCACGTGAGCGCTTGGTATCAGTTGTGCGTCGTTGGCTTGTGACTTCCATGGGTGAGATGTGATCGTTAGCATGTTGATAATGGGCCAGTCGGAAGGACTTGAGGCCGAATTTTGGTCTGTGGCTTGAGTGCTGAGATTTCATTTGGGTGAGCACATGTGTTGGGGGACTTATATGTCCGTTTGTGTCCTTATTGATGGAAATTTGTGACTAGATGACTACATGGTGACTGTGATCGGATAGTTAGATGTATTCAGGTTGATTGATTGTGACCAAAATGAATTGGCGGGAGATGTGGCAAGAACCATTGATTATTTGACTATTGTATTGAGTTAGAATATGGCTTCAAGTTATGAGTATTGAAAGGCCTCTCGTGTAGTTTAGTTGGGGAGTGAAGTGGGTTTTCCTGTTACGTTATGAGTTTCTATGATGTCTTTGAGCTGACCAATGCCCCAACATCGTTCATGTAATTGATTTACGGTGCATGCATCCGTGTTATAACTCCTTTGTCATTGTATTTATTGATGTCATCATGGCGTACTTGCGTAGCCAGGGGTAGCATACTCAGCAATTGATGATGGTATTACAAGGATATATGGAGGAGAAGCTTTGTGCGAAGTTCTCCAAGTGTGAATTATTGGCTCAGTTCAGTAGCATTCTTGGGACACGTGGTGTCCGGTGAAGGTATCTATGTGGTCAGACGAGTGTGAGTAGAGCTTCTAGAAGCTCAAAAAGTCCTTGACCACAGCCCCAGTGATAGTATTGCCATCAACTTCAGGTTCTTATACCGCTAAATGGGATGACTTGGGGGCAGGCAGTGGTTGTGTTCTAATGTAGGAAGGTATAGTAATTTCGTGATGGATATGATTTTCAGAAGTGTATAGGGAGATAACATTTTGAGATTAAGCAGGTAGGTGTATCTCCCGCGGGTCGTCTTGAGGTGTGTGACCCTTATGTTTATCTATGGCAAGTTCTTTTCTACCAGTAGATGATGTATGTTGTAATTTGAGTTTAGCTCGCTTGTGGGAGTTGGCATGACCATTATTATGGTGAATACAAGATTTGCATACGATTTGAGGGTTAGATGGTTTGGGTCATATAAGCTTATAGAGGATTTAGTTGAACCTCACCACACTATGGTGGCAGTGATAATGCGTGGGCATCGTGAGTTATTGTTTGTCTTGATCCTTGGCTTTGAGCCAAGTGGGGGAGTCCGTTAATGATAAGTTGATTACACGATTATGTGTTGTATCGGTTTCGGTTCGAGGTATGTTGGTGAATCAGTTATTTCCTTGCAGAGGTGGAGTCTGGGAATTGACTCGAGCAATGGAAATTCTTCGATACAAGTTGTAATGGACTCTATTGAATGATTGAGTGGTAATTGTAAAAGGTGTAGTGTGTATAGTGTATGAATTTGCTTGTTGCTTCAAGTGAGTGGATTAATTTCCTAGTATGTGGATTGCAAGCGGGGTCAGGTCATTCTGTTTACTTGGTTAGTGTAATTGAAATTGCGTAGAGTAAATGACGTTTGAGAATGGTTCAGACGGATTCAAGGTTATATGTAGCGATTGAGGGTCTTCAAGGTGTGAAAGGGGCTAGAACTGAGATTTACGTGGAAGGTGTCAAGGCTTGTGGTGTATTTGCATTATCATGGATTCTAACCATCGGTATCAGGAAAGTGAAGGTAATGACTTTAAATTTGCAGGAAGTCCCTTCAGGGTAAGTATTTCTAATGTGGTGCATTTGGGGATAATTGAGGGAGTATTCAGCGGCTTATGAGCCTTAGACGGTATATTTTTATGCTTGGGTTTCATGCGGTGAGTCGGGATTGAGAATTGCGGTATTATGGCAAAAGAAGCATCAATTCGAAGGTAAGTCAAAAGGAACCTGGGTAAATAGGACAGCTTGGTAGTAGGTCGGATCGGCATGATAAGGGATATAGTTAGTTCCTTGGGTGTTTATAAGGTAATGAGTTGTTACAAGTGTTTCTTAGCAATTCTCTTGGAAATTGGTGGCATGCGTAGTTGGTTGAGTTAGAAGGATTCAGTCTTGGCGGTTGGCATTGTACAAATGTAATTCGGAGAGTTCTTGCTGATTTTCTACCACTGTTGGAGATGTATATTTTCTACTGGCGTGAGGGCCATGTGATGCATAGTGATTTTGCTTCTAAAGGGGTTTATGGAAAGTTCTTGGCAAGTTGGGTACATAGTTGTTGTGGCTAGGAATGGAGCATGAAGTTCTCATATTTATCATAGGATTGCATGGCGTATGCGGTATTTTGTGTATAGTGGAGAGTGACATATGTGAGGTCACAGTTCAGTTCTGGAAGAAAGGTCAGGACGGGCAGTTTCAAATGATCAGGTAAAGGATACCACTATTGGGTGGCTGGATGAGAGTATACACTCGTAAAGGACAATATGTTTGAATAAGGGTGCTTCATTGGTGTTACGACGCTCTTTTGTTGGATCGACTGCTGATATTCAAGTTTGTTTGGTGGCACATAGAAATTATGGGGGTATCCCTCGTGGGATGATAAAGTATTAGGGACGTGTTATATATTTGAGTGGTGGAATTGGGATCAGATATGGTAATTTGTGCGCTTCATGGACCTTGAGACTAAGAGTTCTAATAAACAGATTATTTTTGTGGTTGTGAACTATGAGGATGCGAGCAAAGCTAGTCAGGTGTTAGTATATGTCATGATTCAGTCATTATGAACCTTTGGGGAGTTATCTACCTATTGTGGATGACCAGAGTTGATTTAGAATATAATTATTGGTAGGACAGTATGAGTGTGTGTTCTACACCGAGTCGGAATTGTTGACCCTAAATTAGTAATGTTGAGGGATGTACCATTTGATTGTCACTGAGCTTATTTGTGTTTTGGAGTGATCTATGAGTTACCTTTCGGTGTTTCGAGAAGTAGTGATCGTTGGTTATATATGTGCATAAGGTGTAGTTCTACCGGGCCTTTAAAGCGAGCTTTGAGTAAGGTAAGTAATTGGGTGTTGCAGGATTGAGATGTGTTGGTTATGTTCTTTCTGGTTCGGGTGGCATGGTACCGTCTGATTTCCCCGTGGTTATGGCAATGCACTTTGAGTAATTGATGTCGAATTTCGCATGGTTATTGATTTTGAGCAAGGTGGCTTGGAGTATGTCATGTGGTCCAGCGGTTGGATGGGATCACGCTTTGCAGCTGAGTTAGGTAGAGGTATGATCCTTGGTGTCGGATTTGTGTGATATGGTTTCACGATGTGTATCAGGCTTTTAGCACGATGTGGTAATGGCAAGATTAATGGCAGGATAGTCCTCTCGTGTGAGTTTTCTTTATTTTATAAATTGAGCTTTTGGGATGTTGTTATTGAGTTCACGAGTTGCACAAGTTGTGGCTCTGGATGGTATAGTGGTATTGATGCTGATCAGATGAATGGTTACTAGTTTCTGCGTGTTCCTTTCATCATTGGCAGTATATGAAAGGGTTAGAACGAGGCTTTGCTTGATAAGAGGTTATTTACCGGTATTGGGTTGTTATAAGCAACTATTGTAATTAGGAGTTATCGCCACGAGTGCTTGAGTCATGCAGTGGATCATGGTATTTCATCTTGGGTTACAGATATGACTTGTTACAGTGTGCTCTGACTTATTCAGTTTATAGTTGTGGGATTTTGATCTTGTAATTTGATTCAGAAGTGAAAATGGAGTTCTAAGGTTTATGGGTCAGGATTTGATAATGAAATTACAGTTACGTTGTGATATCAGACCTAGATGGGGTAAGGTGACGTGGAATCACCTCCGAATATGTGCATGGTAGGTTACACAGCAATTTTTGGTGGTGTTGGAACAACTTTGGGCACGTTCGAGGACTAACGTATATTTAAGTGGGGGAGAATGTAACGACCCGGTCAGTCGTTCCGTAGAATTTGCATTATAATTACTGTTATTGACTTGTCATAGGTTGGTTATACTGTTATTGATGTGTTAGAGTTGGCAGGCTTGAAATCGAAATGGTTGTAGTGAGAGTTTAGCCACTTAGTCCTTAAAAATAGCCTTAAAATGGGAAAAGTCAACTGAGAGTTGACTTATTGGTAAACAACCTCGGAATGTGGATTTTATGGCTCGGATAGATTCGTAAGGTGATTTGGGACTTAGGAGTGTGTTCGGAATATTTTTGTGATGTCCGGTGTAAAATTAAGCTTGAATTGGCGAAAGTTAGTTTTTGGCGATTCCTGATCGGCAGTGGAAAATAGGCAATCGGAGTCGGAATGGAATTCCGGAAGTTGGAACAGGTTCACAATGTCGTTTTGAATATGCCTGCAAAATTTCAAGTCAATCGGAGTTGTTTTGGATAGTTTCGGCATCGTTGGTGGATTTTAGAAAATTTCAAAGTTCTGAGGCTTGAATCCGATGTGATTTTGGTGTTTTGATGTTAGTTTTGGTGTTTCGAGGGTGCAATTAAGTTTGAATGATCATTTATGATGTGTTGGTATAATTGGTTGGGGTCTCGAGGGGCTCGAGATTGATTTTGGGTGATTAACGGGCACTTTGGCCTTAGCAAAAACTGTTGTTTTTTATGTCAGTGCAGCAGCAAAACGGTCATCGCGATCGCTTAGGTTGGTCTGCGATCGCGTAGAGTAACCTGAGGATTGGATATTATTGTTCTTCGTGATCGCAGATCGCAGAGTATGGGGTGCGATCCCGTTGCGCTGGAGTCTGTTCAGTGCGATCGCGTGGGATAAGTCGCGATCGCGTAGAGTGGGAGGGGGGGGGGGGGCGTGAGGAAGTGAAAGTGTACTTCGTGATCGCGTGATGGGGGACGCGATCACATAGGTCAGGAATAATGAGAAACGCGATCGTGTAGCTCAGGTTGCGATCGCAGTGAGTAAGTTGAGGGTCACCGGAAAATGTCCTTCGCGATCGCGTGGGGACTCCCACGATCGCAGTGAAGAAATAACTGGGTAGTATTAAATTAAATCCTCCGCGACCATTAGACTTTTTAACACCCTTTTTGAACAGGAAAAGTGCTTGGAGGCGATTTTGAAGAGGGAAAATCAGTGTTCATCATAGAGTTAAGTATTTTGGACCTTAAAACTCGATTATAGGTGATTAAGGAACATAATCCCAGTGTTTAATTCATGAAAGTCAGTAGAAAAAGATGGGGTTAGGGCTTGAGATTATGAGACTTTTAGGGGTCGATTAGAGGGGTCAAACGAACTCCGATTTTCGCGTTCTTTATATGTACGGACTCATGAGATGACGAAGAACATTTTGGCATAAAAATTTCCGAGTTCCAATACGCGGGCCCGGGGGTCAGGTTTTGATCGATTTCGGATTTTTAGCTAAAATTGGTATTTTTCAATTGGAATTCATTCCTTAAGCATAATTTGATGATAATGGTCTGATCTTTATAGATTTGGAGCGTTCGAAAGTTGATACGAGAGGCAAGTGGGTCGCAAAGTAGCTTTTCGGGCTAGTTTGAGGTAAGTAATGTCTTTAAATCCTGTCCTGAAGGTATGAAACCCTGGACTCTGCACCCTTTCACGGGTTTTGAAATGCAAAGGTTGGAACTTAGGAAATATATTCCCTATTAAGGCAACTATTGAGTTGCAAAACCGATTTTTAAGCCTATGCTTAATAATATTGATATATATTTTGATATGATTTGGTCTGTAAGCCATGTTTGGGGCCTAGTGCCGATCTGTTTACCCCTTGGGGGTTGTTTTTACTATTTTCCTCACTTGATATGTTATGATTTTCACTCAGTCATTTTTTGAAACTTTTTTTTGACACTCAGAGTATTTTGATACTATTTATTGAAAATGAAACACTATTTTTGGGTCGAGAAACCGGTATATTTGTGGCCTGAAGGGCAAGTTGAGAGTGTCTGACTGAGTGAGGCTGCGGGCCTATATTGTGAGTGATTTATGACATGATGTGGCTTGTTATAGCGCTTGGGCTGTAGGAGCCCCTCCGGAGTCTGTACACACACCTAGTGAGCGTAGGTACCTAATGAGTGATGCTGCCCGCGGGGCTGATACTAAGTTATTGTGAGGTTTCCTGATGGGCTAATATTGAGTGACTGTGAGGTTTCCTGATGGGATGATACTGAGGGAATTGTTACGAGAAATGATTATGGCCGAGGGGCAGAATTATGATGATTTTACTGAGTTTTGACTACGATTCACTTTGTTTTTTTAACTGATTTTTTACTAAGATATATTGATATTATACTTGTTCCAAAGGATTTATGGAAATTGGTTTTTGAACTTATGTATTTGATGAATACTTATGGTGACTTGGTGATTTACTGTTTTTGTGAATTGGTGTATCTATGTTGTGTGTTTCTTATTTCTCAGACTGTGATTTTTTTTCATTACTACTGAGTTGGCGTACTCATCATTACTCCCTGCACCTCTGTGTGCAGATCCAGGTACTAGTTCGGAGCAGTAGTCATCCGAGTTTCATTCATCATCAGCTTTGGGATTTCGAGGTAGCTGCCCAGCGTCCGCAGCTTCTCCATTTCCCTTCCTTATGTAGTATTAATATATTATTCCTAGACTTTATTTAAGACATTAGTAGAGTTAGCTTTATTTTTTAGATGCTCGTGACCATGTTGACTCCAGTCTTGGGAGGTTTTGTTTAGAGTTGTTTAGACTATTATTGGGGCTCTAAGACTTAAAGAAATATTTTATGCTATGTTGCTGTTTATTATTGAATTGTGAATTTTCATAATAGAATAAATGCATAGAAATGTGATGGTTGGATAGCCTAGTTCCACGATAGGCGTCATCACGACCTGTTAGGATTTGGGGTCGTGACATTACGGCAGTTAGTATTACTGCATCAGGTAATTGCTATTCACAAATATGACGTCTTTTTGTATTTAAATAGCAAAAGAGACAATTTTTTCTTGTGCGGGAAAACAGGACTCCTATATTTTTTTTAAAAACTGTAAGTGGGCGAAATGTTTACATGTAATCAGTTAAAAATAGAAAAGGAATGCGTAAATAATTTAATCTATGAGAAAAAAAAGAACTTCAAAACCAAAAAGGAAAGGAATCGTAAATATTAGAAGAGTAATTAATTATCTATTCCTAAATATAAGAAAGATAATTAGATATTCCTATATTATAAACGGGGATAGCCACACACCTCATGGTCGGGGCTTTTGCATCTATACCCGCTTTTTGGGTCACGTTTTAACTTATACCCGCTTTGCAAAAGAATTGCAAGCGTACCCACTTTTCGCATAAACTTCAGGCATACGGGCCTGAAGTAGCAAAGACAATCACACAAAACTTCAGCATTCTAGGCATTTTCAAAAACTTCAGGAGAAGTGCTGAAGTTATTTAGTTCATTTGTAAAAACTTCAGCACTAAATAAGTTGAAGTTTTGTCCTGGATTAATTAGTTATGTCGTAAAGCCTTTTCAAAAACATCAGCAGAAGTGTTGAAGGTATTTAGTTCATTTGTAAAAATTTCAGCACTAAATAAGCTGAAGTTTTATCCTGGATTAATTAGTTTTGTCATAAAGCTTTTTCAAATAAAAACTTCAGCACTAAATAAGCTGAAGTTTTGTCCTGAATTCACTAGTTTTGTCATAAAGCTTTTTCAAAAACTTCAGCAGAAGATGTTGAAGTTATTTAGTTCACTTGTAAAAACTTCAGCACTAAATAAGCTGAAGTTTAGTTTTGCTATAAAGATTTTTCAAAAACTTCAGCAGAAGATGCTGAAGTTATTTAGTTCACTTGTCAAAACTTCAGCACTAAATAAGCTGAAGTTTAGTTCTGCTATATAGATTTTTCAAAAACTTCAGCAGAAGATGCTGAAGTTATTTAGTTCATTTGTAAAAACTTCGGCACTAAATAAGCTGAAGTTTTGCATAGTTATTAGGAAGACGTCGCCTGAAGTTGTAAAATTAGGGTATAGGTTAAATAATTTTAAAAATATGAGTATAGGTTAAATGGAGGCGACCAAATAGGGCGCCATATGCCAACCCGAGATAGAAATCAAACACTCAATAGCTCTTGCCACATTTCCAGCCGATCCCTTTTGTCACAATCAAACAATTTGAACACATCTCACCATTGAAATCATTAGTTGTCGATGCACAGTTGATACCGAGCGCTCACGTGCGCATTCAAATACATGAAAGGGATTCAAGAGTTATGCTTTTGGCTAAATAAATGGATTCGCACAATAAGAATTCAAGAATGTGAGATTTTTCCTAAGGGTTCTGCAGCCTCTCGAAGATAAGTACAGATGTCTCTGTACCGATCTGCAAGACTTTACTAATCCTGTTCATGACCGTTGAGTCCTATATAACCTAGAGCTCAGACAACAACTTGTCACGACCCCAAATCCTAACAGGTCGTGATGGCGCCTATCGTGGAACTAGGCTAGCCAACCATCACATAACTACACATTTATTTTAATAAATTTACTCAATATCATTAAATACCAGCATATGAAGTATAAAAATTCCTCTAAGTCTGTAAGCAACCATAATATAAACTAACAGTCTAAACAAATCCCCCAAGGACTGGAGTCAACCGATCACGAGAATCTAAGAATAAAACTAACTCCTCTAATGTCATAAACAATGTCTAGGAATAAAATACTAATACTAATAAAGGAAGGGAAATGGAGAAGCTGCGGACGCTGGACAGCTACCTCGAAATCCCAAAGCTGACGATAACGAACTCAGATGGCTACTGCTCCGAACCAATACCTGGATCTGCACACACAGGTGCAGGGAGTAATGATGAGTACGCCAACTCAGTAGTAATAAAAATAAATCACAGTATGAAGAATAAGAAACGCACAACAACAAATACACCAATCCACAAAACAGTAAAACACCGAGTCTCCATAAAGTATACATTTAATACATAAGTTTGAAAACCAATTTCAGTAAAAATCCTTTGAACAAGTATATTTTCCCAAATGTTTCTCAGTCAAAAGTCACAAAATATCATTTGAAAGATGAAACGAATCATAATCAAAACTCGGTAAAATATCATTATTGTGATGACCCAAGGGGTCATTTTATAAAATTAGACTCCGTTCCATGCAAAATAACCATAAAAGACTAAAATGAAATACCTCGATTTGTGTGCGCAGTCCGGACGTGAAATCAGAAAGCTTTTATGTGAAAATATGAGAAATAGTGATTTTAGAATTTAAATTTGATAAAAGTTGACTTTGGTCAACATTTTGAGTAAACGGACCCAGATCCGTGTTTCGACGGTCCCGGGAGGTCTGAAGTAAAATATGGGACTCGGGCGTGTGCCCGGAAATGAATTCAGAGGGCCCAAGCCTTAGAAATTAATTTTTGAAAGAAATTGTTTTGCTGAAATTTTCATGAATTAAAGAAAAGAAATAATGCTAAAAATCATTGGTATCGGGTCCGTATCTTGGTTCCAGATCCCGGTACAGCTTGGTTATGATATTTAGAGGTTAACTGTGAAATTTGGTGAAAAACAGAGTTCGTTTGACGTGATTCGGACATCCGGTTGTGAAATTTTGAACTTTAAGAGTTTTGTCAAAAATGATGAGTTTTGAGGTTTAATTCATAGATTTACATGTTATTTTCATGATTTTATCGCACGAGCAAGTCCGTATGATATTTTTAGACTTGCGTGCATAATTTGTTTAGAGCCCCGAGGGCTCGGGTGAGTTTCGGATAGGCCACGGGGTGTTTTACACTTAAAAATAACTGCTGGTTTTTCCAGTTCTGGTGTCCAGGTATTTTGACCTGTGCGATCGCATAGGAAAGACTGCGATCGCACAGAGTAAAGTTTGAGGCCTATTTGGAACCCTGTGCGATCGAACAAATAAGCATGCGATCGCGGAGCACAGTCCAGGCTCTATTGTGCGACCGCACCTAACCACATGCGAACGCACTGCCCCCAGCCCCCTACCCTGTGCGAACGCACCCCCACCCCCGCGATCGCACAACCCAGTTTCCCCTTACCCTGTGCGATCGCATATAATTACCCGCGATTGCACAGTTGCCCAGCCCAGCTAATATAAATACCTGTTAAAAACCGGGCAGGCCTTCTTCTTCACCAAAGTTTCGAGGTTTTCAGCCCTAAAAACGATTTTCTTCAACAATCTTCATCCCCAAGTCATAGGTAATAAATTCCAAACTTTGTTCTTTCAATTTTTTACTATTTTGCATCACTTGTAAAGCAAAAACAAAGAATTTTCATGGTAAAAATCTAGATTTTGGGTAGAATTAGGGGTTTTGTAAAAATTGAATTTTTATATCAAATTAAGGTCGGATTTCAAAACTAATAGCATATTTGGGTTCGTGGGTGAAGGGGTAAACGTAATTTGGTTCGAACCCCGAGTTTAGACCAAGAGGGCCCAGGGTCGGGTTTTTATTTTTTTTGAGAAAACTTAGGAAAAATTATATTTTTCAATAAAGTTAGTTCCTTTAGTATTAGTTAATGATATTAAGTTAATTTTGATTAGATTTGAGCAAGTTAGAGGTGAATTCAAAAGAAAAAGCAATAGTTGAGCATTGAGTGGCCTGCGGAATTGAGGTAAGTGTTTGGCCTAACTTTAGCTTGAGGGAATAGGACTCCCCACTTGTTTGCTACGTGAATTGCATGGGTGTGGTGTATAGGTGTGGTGACGAGTATCTATGCACCACCCAAATTGGTTGTTAAACATGATCCCTTTTCCTGTTCCCCACTTATTTGATCATTATCTTAATTGTTATATGTTCATTATGGCTTCGATGACTATTTGGCCTTGTTGATCTGTGTTAGAAATTGTTGTGATTATTTGGAAAGAGTATTGGTTGTTTGAGTTGGTTTCCTTATGAGATGTATAACGGTTGAGAGGTTTGGCATTAGTTTTACGAATTATATATATATATATATTTACGTTCATGTTGGTCTCGTCTTGATAATATTGAGGAAGTTATGAGAAAGGCCGTCTAACTGTTTCATAATTGTTGAGGTTCACGTAGTTATTGGGTTTCATTGAGTTACTTCTAATTGTTGTTGCAGGTGTGTTAAAATATTGGTTGTTCTCTTGAGTTTATTATAGTATATAAAGACGGAGCTGGATTGACAGCGTTACGGTGTTTACTTATATTCTTGTTGGTTTCTTGGTTGAGAGGTT
>ML258372.1:36195-70206 GCA_005239495.1 Nicotiana undulata | reverse complement strand
TAAGAAATCCTTAACCACAATGGTGAAATCTTCAAGACCCAAGTATGTGTGCAAATCCCTAGCATCAAAACATGTTGTTCTCTACTCAAAATATATTTACAAAACTCAAAAATATATCCCTAATATTATGTTCTTGCCAAAAAGCCCTAGATTTCAAGATGTCCCTAAAAATGGCTGCTAGGTTGAGTATATAAAAGTTGAAGTTGGAAAATGTGATTTTACACCTTTGTCCCATCTGATGCCCGACTACCGCACCTGCGGAAGATTCATCGCAGGTGCGGTTCCGCAGGGGCGGAATATTTCTCGCAGGTGCGGGATCTGAGTTGTGTCACTTTTCCGCAGGGGCGGATGTTTGGTCGCACCTGCGGTTCCGCAGGTGCGTGAATTCCATCGCAGGTGCGAAATTAAGCTGGTTTGAGTTCCCTCGCAATTGCGGACATTTGGTCGCACCTGCGGTTCCGCAGGTGCGTAAAAACACCGCAGGTGCGAGTTTTGTGTGGCTGAGCCATCTTCGCAGGGGCGACAATTCCTCGCAGGCGCGAGGTCGCTCTTGCGTCCAAAAATCCGCAGGTGCGGAATCACTGAAGCCTTTATGCACATTTTCACCGCTTTTTGTCCAACTTTCAGTCCAATTCAACACCAACCTTCATAGCATCATTTCCCTGAAAATTGAGCAATTATACACTAACAACGACCTCAAATTATCATTTAACAATACAAAATCTAATGAGAAAAGGCTAAAATGAGTGGTAAAATCACCACTCATCAATGAGGCTGCCATATAGGGCATTGTGAAGCACAAAGGAGTGATTATATAGCCGAGGCATAAAGGCAACGCTACGGGTGCTATTGTCCCCCTTATTTGTACTATTCCTATGTGGTTCTTTTTTTCATTTTATTATTAACAAAACTAGCCCTAGGCTCCGCGCCTAGTGGATTTGCTAAAAAAAACTTCGAAATAAAACCCATATACATATCCCAGAACTGGTGTCACATACTCACGAACTGTCTATGAGATTACCGAATACAATGGTCTAAAAATAAGTACCTATGGCTGTCTCTGAAACTATAAAATAAGACAGAACTAAAAGAGAAGGGAAGAAGGTGACACCCAAGGCCCACGAACGTCTGCGGGTCTACCTCGAGGTTCCTGAATGAACTGGTGGAATGCTCCCTTTGTCAGTGCCCACCGGGTCCGGCTGCGTGCTCTGCACAACATAAAGAAGTGCAGGTGTAGCATCAGCAAAATCGACCCCATGTACTGAGTAAGTGCCGAGCCTAACCTCGGAGAAGTAGTGACGAGGCTAGGACTGACAACAATATATGTACATGTGCAATTCTTTATAATAATAGGAAAATATTGACGGAAATAAACAAGTATAAACAAATTCGGGGAGAGTCATGCTGGGGATAAGAGGGGCAACAAATACTAGCATAGTGGAACTGAAATGTAACAGTAAAGCATGAATTTAACGCCCCAGAATAGATAATGAACAACACAAGGCACGGCATGCCCCCTCGTGCATCACCTCACAAATCACTCGGCACAGAATGTCCCCTCGTGCATCAAACAATAAAAAAGCATCACGGCATGTCCCCTCGTGTGATAAATAATAAAAATCAACACGGCATGACACCTCGTGCGATAAATAATAGACAATCATCATGGCATGTCCCCTCGTGTGATAAATAATAAACAATCAGCACGGCATGTCCCCTCGTGCGATAAATAATAAACAATCAGCACGGCATGTCCCCTCATGCGATAAATAATATACAATCATCACGGCATGTCCCCTCGTGTGATAAATAATAAACAATCAGCACAGCATGTCCCCTCGTGCGATAAATAATAAACAATCATCACGGCATGTCCCCTCGTGTGATAAATAATAAACAATCAGCACGGCATGTCCCCTCGTGCGATAAATAATAAACAATCATCACGGCATGTCCCATCGTGTGATAAATAATAAACAATCAGTACAGCACGTCCCCTCGTGCGATACAAAATAAACAATCAGCGATATAATGTGCAAACTAACAATCAGCACCGGCGAGAAAAAGCTCGCACCTGCAGAAAATGGTCAAGGCAGGCTGGGGTCGCACTTGCGGAGCTGGAGACCGCACCTGCGGAAAAAGAACGCACCTGCGGAACCTCTGCACCTGCGCGGCTGGGACCGTAGGAGCTGTCCCGCACCTGCGGCTGGGCAACCACACCTGCGAATACACCTGCAACAGCTGCACCAGCAGTTGTTCTAGCTGGTTTTAGCCCCGTTAGGTGTCCAGAAGGCACCTGGGCCCACCCGAACCCCCGTCCAAATATACAAACAAGTCCTAAATCATAATACGGACTCGCTGAGCCTTCGGAATACCCAAAACAACCCTAAATCTCAAAATCACATCCCAAAACCCCTAAAATCCTAACTTATGAAACTTCAAGTTCTTGATTCTATAACAATGCGCCGGACCGACCTATAAAACTCGGAATGACATCAAATTTTGCAGACAAGTCACAATTGACATAACGGGATTATTCCCGGTCTCGGAATCACATTCGGACCTCGATAACATAAAATCACGTTCCAAACCTAATCTCAAATTTAAGGAAATCCTAATAACTTCATTAACCCTCAATTTCCCATTTTTGATCCGAAACACGTCAAATCAAGTCCGTTTCTTACCCAATTTAACAGATAAAACAAATAACACATCTTGAACCTGTTCCGGGCTCCGGTACAATAATACGGGCCTGGAAACACATGTTTCACATCGAGGTTCATTTTCATAAGCCTTTATTATTTTCAGAAAACAATTTTCTTTAAAAATTCATTTCTCGGACTTGGGTCCTCGGAATTCGATTCCGGGCATACGCCCATGTCCCATATTTTCCTGCGGACCCTCCGAGACCGTCAAATCATGGGTCCGAGTCCGTTTACCAAGTATGTTGACAAAAGTCAACTTTATTCAATTAATTATCATAAATTCAACGTTTCATAAAATTTCCACATAAAGGCTTCCCAGCTACGTGCCCAGGCTGTGCACGCACATCGAGGTGAGATTAACAGAGACTCTCAGGGCCTCGGAACACAATTTTATCTAAATTTACACAGGATGACCTTTTGGGTCATCACATAATAATACTTGGACTTAAAAGAATATTAACCGAAAGATGGCAAAACGGGATAAGAAACATGGTGACTCTTGTTGGTGTTTTCCCTTACCTCGGTGAATTATTATATGATGTCTCTATTTGTATCATTGCATGTTGATGTTTATCCTATCTTGAGTAGGGTTTGTTCATACATACTAGTACTATTCAATGGAACTAACGTCCCTTTTGCCAGGGGCGCTACATCTTTTTAAATGGATGTAGGTGGTTCTGTAGCAGGTAGCGCCGATCGACGATAGTGGTGCTTTCTCCTCCTCCCTTCAGCAGTTCTGGTGAGCCCCATTTCCTCCCGAGGCCATGTGTAGATACAAGTTGATCTCTTTTGCACATGTTGTCCCTTTTGAGGTATAGCCGGGGCCTTGTCGCCGACATGTCTATGTATATTTCATCGAACTCTTAGAGGCTCCGTAGACACTTATGTGGTTTGTGAATATATTTTGGGTAGTTGTTGGATTTACTCTTAACCGTGATTCCGTATCGCGAATATTGTAATTAGTATGTATGTTTTGAAAGATCTAATGTTGGTAATGGTGAAAGAGGAAAATGGACTTAATGTTATATATATATGCTTTTGATTTATCTCTTGCTACCTCATGTAAATAATGTATGCTATAAACACGGGGAGGAACGAGTGGGGTAGGAAAGGCTAATCAGGCTTGCTTGACCGGGTCACTCAGTTAGGCGCCGGTCCCATCCCTCGGTTTTGGGGCGTGACATTTACTTGAGCGTAGTTCCTAATGCATCCATGCTTGTAGCCATTGATTATTTTATTTTCTTTCTAGGTTAGTTTTTTTATCGCATTTAGACATAAATATTTTTCCAAAGCATTTTTAAGAGTTTGTCTTAGAACAATAAGTGATAATTCTCTAACACGCCTAATTGCCTACATATTGTTCTCTGTGGGATTTGACCCCGACTCATTGTTGGGTAAATTATATTTTATTCGACCGTGTCCATTTACTTTTTAGTAGTGGATTTGGACATCATCATATAAAGATCGAAACCTTATTGTTTGGGGTTGTTTCGTATTGTATTATGTGATGTTATTTAGTTGTTTTGGCTAGATTCATGATGTACGGAGGCAGATTGGCGCGGGAAGGTATTTTTAGAGTGTTTATTTGGCTTGTGTGAGATAAGTGTTTTTTCTTGCTTTGGTTGATGATTTTTTCCTACTAATTGATATTATTAATATACATGTGCCATGAGTATCCATGCTCGGGGTAGATTTTAGAGTAAACTATGTCTTGTTTTGTTGCGTATTTTACTTGATTCTATGTATTATTCAATTCATTTACTAAGTGAATGTAATGAATCATGCTAGAGCCAATGTTAAGGTTATTGGTGCCTTAGTTTGAATATGATGAACTAATTTTGATATTTTTGCTGAATTAGCCTCGAAAGTACATAAACATATGTTATGAACACACATCCGTACTTGATCTTGTATTGTGCCATGATTGGGACACGTGTAATCTTTGGCCCATATGAAATCGTTTGTATGACTATTTGTGCTTGGTTGCTATAATTGATTTGTTGTAGTCATGCCTTATCTGCATTTATATTGTTATTTTGTCTTTGTGCACTTTATTGATAAATTATGAGGATATGCCTCTTGATAACAAGTTGTTGTCTTGCATTATTGTGATTATTGACGAGCTTGATACTCACAATAAAATATGCTCTTTAGTCGAATATAGTAAATTAAAATACGGTATCCACGGGGATTGGAGTTAAACAATATTATTATAGTTTGTAGCTAGATTTCTATCCAAGATGATCAACAATTGAGGTTTATATGATTAAAACTCAGATAAACTAAAAGTAAACTATTAACTAATTACAATCAATGCAAGTACTAAGAAAAGGAAGTTATCAATTGGGAGAAGATAGGGTTGATAGGATAGATGCAAGATAAATATTTGAGATTTAACTCTAGATAATTTACTTCTAATATTCAAGTGAGTCTCTCGAATTCACTTGGTTATTAATTCAATTTATTAGCAGAAACTCCTCTCTCGATTAAGTCTTAACCTCACAAGATGAACAAATTTTAAGCATGTGAAGATATGCAAGAATTCGTAGTGGATTGATATTTTAGGAGAACCTCTCTCGATTATCCTACTAACTAAGTTTAATCAACAATTCAACTAGCCTCCCTTGATTACTAAGAAGAATTAATGACTTCAACCAACAAAATATAATGCAACAATATCAAAAGTTATGCCTCTCTCAATTACACGAACAAGTGAATATAGATGCCACATTTAAAACATCCAAAATGATTCAATACATAAAACTAGAGTTAATTATCCACAAAAAAATATCAATACACCAAATCCATCAAACCCTAAAGAGAACTACTCCATGGATATGGCGTAATTCATTATGACAATGTTTAAGTTAAAGGAAAACATAAAAATCCAAACCCTTCTCTTGAGTGATGATTGAATTATGAAATCCTCGAGCTTTTTCCTCTATGCCTCCTCCCTGGCTTAATTAGGTCTAAGATGTGTCAAAAGTCTAAAAAATAAGGTTTTCCATGTATTTATACTAAGTAGGGTTGAGCCTAGATAAAATCAACCTTTCTTAGCCGAAATAGGACATTTACTCTTTAAAAAATACACAGGCGAGCCGCATGGGGCGACGCGCCATGAGGGACATTAGTGGGAAAATCCAGAGAGCTGATTTTTTCACTTTGCAAGATTTTGCACTAGCGCCCTCGCCCCGCTACGCATGGCATAGTGCGATAGTGCAATTTTCTCAGAGTACAGATTAAACTTCAATTTTTGACGTCCAGACATGGTCCATGACCCCCTAATACGATCCTGACTTAATCCCTTGGGCTTTTACTCAGACTTCAAAGTTCCAAATAGCTCGAATTAGTTCCATAACATCTACATCACTCGGAATAACTTCTATATGGCATAAAACACAATGTACGTACAAAACACGAGCGATTAATGCTAAAACACGATTAAACTGTAATAAATTAGAGTGCAATTGTGATGACCCAAAAGGTCATCCAAAGTAATTCTAGCTAAATCTGTGTTCCGAGGCCCTGAAAGCCTCTGTTAATCTCACCTCGATATGCATGCGCAGCCCGTGCGTGTAGCCGGGAAGTCTTTATGTTGAAATTTGATGAAAATGGAATTTTATGATAATTAAATGAATAAAGTTGACTTTGGTCAACATTTTTGGTAAATGGACCCGGACCCATGATGTGACGGTCTCGAAGGGTCCGTAGGAAACTATGGGACTTAGGCGTATGCCCGGAATCGAATTCGGAGGTCCCAAGCCCGAGAAATGAATTTTTAAAGAAAATTGTTTTCTGAAAATAATAAAGGATTTTGAAAAGGAATAATTATGTGAAAACCGTGTTACCGAGACCGTACTATGGTTCCGGAGCCCGGAACAAGTTTATTCTATGTTATTGGTCTTATCTGTAAAATTTGGTGTAAAATGGACTTGGAATGACGTGTTTCGGATCAAAATTGGAAAACTTAAGCTTTATGAAGTTTTAAGAAAATTCAATTAGTTTTAAGGTTTAATTCTTTGTTTTTGATGATATTTTGGTGATTTAAAAGCTGGAATAAGTCCGTAGGATGTTTTGGGAGTTGTGTATGTTTTTGGTTTTAAGCCCCGAGGGCTCGGCTGAGTTTCGGGTAGCTAACAGGGTGTAAAAGTCATGAAAAATCTGGTGTTTCTCCTGTTTCTAGTGTCAGGCCTTTTCTTCAGTGCGATCGCATATGCAACTCCGCGATCGCACAACATTAGGTTGGTGGTGGAAAAGTTTACTCTATGCGATCGCATAGAGTTGTCCGCGATCGCATAGTGTGTTTGTGTGATAGGGTGGGGGCTGGGTAGTTACTCGGTGCAAACGCACTGGCCTTGTCCACGATCGCAGTAGTGTAGGTCTAGGCTTCACTACGGTTGCAACACTTGCCCTGCGGTCGCACCTCAGATCCCTATGCGATCGCACTCCCTTGCCCGCGATCGCATAGAGTTATTTCGCCCAGCTATAATTTTTACACCAAAACATAATTCAACACGGGAATATCATATTTTTAGCCTTCTTCTTCTCCTCCCACCCCCATTGACGATCCTCAAGCTAATTTCCCTCCATTAAAACTTGTGTAAGTGATTCTAACACTAATTTCTTCCACTTTTCTTCCATAATCACTAGAATCTAGGCCTAAAATCCTAAAATCAAAGTAAAAATTAGGGGTTTTGGGTAATTCAACCTCAATTTAGGGTCGGGTTTCAAAACAAATCATATATTTGAACTCGTGGGGGTATGGGTGATCGGGTTTTTGTCCGAGCCTCGTGTTTGGACCAAGCAGGCCCGGGGTCGAATTTTGGTATTTGGAAGAATGCTAGGAATTGTATAATTAGGCTATGGGACTGTGTTAATGAGTCATTATTGATATTATTGAGTTAATTATGCCTAGATATTATCGTTTCGGAGTCGGATTCTAAAGGAAAGGCGGTATTAGAGGCTTGACTTGCACTTTGGAGCTGAGGTAAGTGTTTGGCCTAACCTTAGCTTGAGGGATTAGGTATAGAGTCTTATTTTCTATGTGTAATTCATGTCCAACGTATAGGCGGGGTGACGAGTGCCTATATGTTGCGGTCAAGCATGCCCGTGAGTCAATTGTGATGAATCATACCGTGTTCTTAATATTCTCTGTACTATGAGTAATTGGTGATTTAGAAGTGATACCTTGATGTTGTTTCATGACATGGGGAGTTATTGTGTTATTTGTTTCAGTTGAGGCTTTTACTGTCGAACTTGTATTTATGATGCGAGGTTGGTTATAGCTGAGTTCGTTGCCGGGATGATAGAATTTTATTGAGTATTTCCATACACTTGATACTTCTTATTGTTGATTTTCACATTATATTGTTGCTTTTATATTATTTATCGCACGAGGGGACATGCCGTGCTGATCATTTATTATTTATCGCACGAGGGGACATGCCGTGCTGATTGTTTGTTATTTATCACACGAGGGGACATGCCGTGTTGATCGTTGATTATTTATTGCACGAGGGGACATTCCGTGCCGAGTGTTACTATTTATGCACGAGGGGACATTCCGTGCCGAGTGATTGCGAGATTATGCACGAGGGGACATGCCGTGCCTTTTGCTGTTCATTATCTGTCTTGAGACGTTAAATTCCTGCTTTTACTTTTTACACTTCAGTTATTACCCTGTTCTACTGTGCTAGCATTTTGTTGCCCTTTTTTCCCCCAGCATGTTCTCCCCATATCTGTTTTACTTGCTTATTTCCGTCGACATTTTCCTGTTATTATATAGAATTGCACAGGTACATATATTGTTGTCGGTCCTAGCCTCGTCACTACTTCGCCGAGGTTAAGCTCGACATTTACTCAGTACATGGGTCGGTTGTACTGATGCTACACCTGCACTTCTTTATGTTGTGCAGACTATGCAGCCGGACCCGGTGGTCACTGACGATCGGAGCATTCCATCAGTTTATACAGGAGACGTCGAGGTAGACCCGCAGACGTTCGTGGGCCTTGGCGTCACCTTCTACCCTACACTTTCAGCTCTGTCTCATCTTATAGTTCAAATACAGTCATATGTACTTATTTTCAGACCTTTGTTTTAGTAATCTCTTATACAGTTCGTGAGTATGTGACACAAGTTCTGGGATTTGTATATGGGTTTTATTTCGAAGTTGCTATATTATTTTTGGTAATTTGTTAACCTTCATATTGTTGACCATCGATGCCTTAGTTATCTCGTTCGTTTTAGTTGTTAATGAGTTTTCTTTAGTTCAAACGTTGGCTTGTCTAGCGGGTTCAACGTTAGACGCCGTCATGGCCCGAAGGTGGGATTTCGGGTCGTGACAGCAATAAGTGACAAAAACACGTAATTATAGCCTACGATCAATTATGGACCTTATGGATATGTTGAGCGAACTAATTGTGATGATATTATGGCACAAGTTCTTTACTGTGTGATTATGATCACATTGTGGCACGAGCTCTATGCTGTGAGATTTTTATTTGGGGTGTCAGCACAAGGTCTTTGCCGTGTTATTGTTGATATTGCACATGTGACGAGACAAGACAAGACGGGCTACATCGGATTTGTACATGTGGCAAGGCAAGGTGAGATGATTTGATAATATGTGTGTTGATACCCAATTTTCCTCAAATGTTTTTTAAATTTTGCATATATACCTTCAAAATCATGCTTTCATAGCAATTGGTATTTTCTATAATTTTCCTATATTTTTATTAATTTATTTTTATTTATCTAGCATTTTTATTTCCAATAATTAATTATAAAATTGCATTATAAATGATTTCAAAAACATTTCTGGATTTATATTATTTAGGGTCCTACTGAGACCAAATTATATCATAATTATCCAAATTGGCACTCTTTGGCTATAATTGCGATAACTTTTTAATTATAGCCTAATCATATGTTTTATACTATTTTTTATCCAATAATTAGTCATTTTACATTTTAAATACTATTTAATCATTTTAATTTATTTCCTAAGCATTAATTTTGTTTTTTATAATTATCAGCTATTTTATGAATTTTTTTTAGCTAATTTAAATGGATATTTAACAATTAGCCACCATTATATCAATTTTAGCCTGAAATTGGCCTAATCCCTAACCCAATCGATATAAACCATCAGACACAAGCCCAATTCCTATACTACTCGGCCCAACCCAGATGCAATCTCGACCGTTGATCAAATTTAATAAACGGTCCAAATAATCCCTTCCCCCACTCATTTCACTCCCTCACTCCGCCGACTCGTCTCTCTCGTCTCTCTAATCCCACTCTAAACGCTCCAACTGCTGAGCCTATCATTCTCTTCTCCGGCCGTCGCCTTGCCGGAAAACATGATGGTTTCACCACCCATAGCCTCATGGCTCCATCCTTAACGAGTGTCACTGCCTTTGAAGACCTCAAGGGAACCAGAGGCGGTTCACTCACCTCCTACGATCTCATGCCATTTTCCAGCCATCCATGACCGTCCGAGTAAGATCTTACCACTTTCCGGTTGAAACCGATGATTTTTTGAATTTTTCTTCTCCTAAATGGGTTCTCTTTGAAACCCTAACTTATAAACCTTCCGATTTTTCTAGATCTGTAACAGATCTATACATATTTCGAGTTATTTTGATGTTTTCATTAAAGGCTTTTCATTTTCCCTAAAACGATTGTTCGTCTACCAAACTAGGGTTCCTGAAACCCTTTTCAAAATAGCTTTTCTTTCTGATTTCTAGCATTATCGTATGATTCCCATCATGTTTATCATTATCTAAACCTTTTCCCTTTTGATCTGGTTTATTTTTGCTAAAAACCATAGGTTTACAGTTTAAATTCTATATTCTAAGTGTGTCTTTGATGAAACATTTATGCATGTGTTTGATTCTCATGGGTTTCCCAAGTCTCTATGATTTTACCCTACTGTTTGCTTATTAGGCATGCTGATTCTTGTTTCTTCCGCTTATGTTGTGCATGTCCTATTAATCTCCCTAATTGTTACTATCCTTGCTAACTGTTAGTATTAGGGTTTTGCTCTTGTCCTGTCGATTATTCCATGTCTTATCCTGCAAAGTCTTTAAATTACTTGCTATGCCATATGTGAATCCCAAATTTGTGTTTCTAATTTTTCCTAATGTGTGTCTACACCGTTTAAATCAGTACTATTTTGACACTTTGAATCTTTGAATAACTGTGATTAGTACTTTACTGACTTTTACACAATATTCTCTATTGATTTTCAGTATTTCCTTACTTGTGTGATATTCTCCTTGATTGACACTGATTCCTTGTGATTAGAACCTCATTCGAGGGTTCTATTACTGATTTTCAGAATTAAACTATGTCCTGGCTTATTTCTATGAATAAATTGGTTGTCAAATTAATACTTATTCACTTTCCTTAATTAGAATATTCTGAATTTTGTCTCAATCACATGCTCTATGCTTTTACTACTTCTTATATGTTAACATTAGCTTTTCAGGGATTTCTTTCCTTCTTTATTACTGTTTATTACCGTTTGAACCATGACTCCTTAATTAAAGGAAGTCTTAACATTAATTTGATCCTAATTGGTGTTTACTCCTATAATTGTGTTGAACTATTATTTGTTACCTTATTCTCTGCCTATTTTCAAAACTATATATACTATATTCTCTCATTAGCACAGACACGAACAAGCACATTGTTCAACTCTCTCTTTTACACACATACATACTCTCTATTGTTCTCCTTATGATTACCTGCTATTATCAGTCGGCTGCAAGCCAAGACTGATTATTCTACTTGCCTACTCTTCATTTTGTGTTTGTCAACTCCTAACTGGTATGTCCTCAATTTAGTTTAAAGCTTAAAAAACAATATGTTTCTTTTGGTATTTCAATTCATCTCAGTTCTAATATGCTTTTACTTGTGGTTTTATTGTTCAATTTGCAATTAGTATGTATACTTTGCCTCTTTAGTTCTTAATACCTCCCCATTTAGCCTCAGCATGGCTATTACCCCCCTCATCCCTCCCTTTTTGCATGTTTCAACATGATTCTACTTTGCTTCCTATCATACCACAATATGCACTATATGTTACTTAGTTTCTATGTAATCCTGAACACATGATGTACCCAGAACCTTTTCTCTGAACCTGTATGTGACTCTGCCTATTGTATGTTTTCCCTATATGCTTCATGCTTGTTCCCTACCCCTCAGTCCCTGCTTGTGATTGTTAAATTGGTTTGGTTCTTATTTCTTGTTCTATGAGTACTGTTCTGATCCTGATACTCTGATTGTCTTCCCCTTTTCCTTTCAAACTGTTTTCACTAAAGTAACACTTTTCCATTGTTCTTCAAAGCCTATTTCAAACAAGTTATTTTCAACAGCTAATTTCCTACTTAACCTTTTCAAAAACTATGTCAATCACTCTCACTATACTCCTAGAAACTTAGGTTCTGCCCCTCTAATGTGTGACCGCTTAGGGATCCCTATGAGATCCCTCTGAACTCTGATGCATTAGAGCTGGCCTTTTCCACACTTCACTTACTCATTATGGTTATGGAAATCTGGGTGTGAGCACTGCCCGGGATCCCTTGAGGTCCTTAAGGAACTCTGACACACCCGGATTATATGAAAGGCTGTGAAACTTGCTGACATTGAGGATTCTGGAGACTTTGGGCCTATTGGTAGGCTCCGTATAGTGTAACTTCTTATATTTCTATTCATTTATGTAATTCGTGCAATGACCTGTAATAATTATTTGTAAACAACTATTGAGGATGGATAGTGAAAAAGGAAAGGGGTAGCTACGCATGTTATAGATATTAAAGGGTAGAAATCTTGTCCTGAGGCTTATATTCCTACTTGCGCAATAGAACTCATGTTTAGGACCAACATGTGCAAATCATGTATTAGAAATCATGCTTCCTAGGTCTCATGTCTACTGTTTCATCATATCACTTGATGTTACTGCCATATCTCTTAGAAAGACCTTGTGTTAGGGTAAATGATGCTAATAATTGGTATCTTCTGCAATCATGCTTCATGCTGCCATGCGCACTTAGAAATCCTGTTCTAGGATAAATAAGACTAATAAACTATCACTCTTGCATATTCTAAAATCATGCCTAATGCTGTAATTGTTGTGCGTATAGAAATCATGCTTAGGAATTCTGCATATGCATCATGCTCCATCTCTACATGTGCATTAGATATCATGTTGTAGGGTTTTTTTCGCTCAACTACACCTAGTCTAACTACTGATGCATAAAAAGGTATAAAACAACCTCACTCAGTTTTCTCTAAAATAACTGGCAATAATTTTGTGCTTTGCAACACCTAGAATAGCATGTTTAGGTAATAATTTACAACAGTCTCTCTAACAATTCTGGTAATTATTATACGCTGTCCCATACCTAGGCAAGCCTTAGGTGATATAATTGTTAAAAGCTGGATATCTGCTTCTTTGTGTATACTGCCTAACATGTCTTAAAATCTGTAGGCAAACTGATTAGGGCCCGTTTCTGAGTTATAAAGCAAGTCTGCATATCTGCTCATGTTCAGAATTCACCTAGACACCATGTCTTAGGGTTCTAATTAACAATACTGCCCTTACATGTGTTTGAGTAGTGTTGTCTATTTGCATTACTTGTGGAGGTAAATTTGAGCCTCTTATCTGCTCTTCTATGTTCCCATTTACTGAAGTCCTATGTGTTTTGTTTGTCACCTTAGTATTTTTCCTTTGAACCTGAGGGTCTGCCTAGAACTGCCTAATAGGTAAAGGTCCTAAACTCCTCCAGGGCCATTAGGAAAGGACGAGTAACAGCACGCAATAGAGGTCGATGACCAACACTCTCTTTAATAACCGCTAAGGGGTGGGAATGGTTGATATGGATATGATGACCGGTGCGCTAATACCACGTGTAGCCCCTCTTTGAGGAGTGATTACCCGGTATTGTATTGATGTGATCCATATTACAAACAACCTAGGACTCCCCCATCTTTTATGTGCTTATTTAGTTTATAACTCTTTCAAAAACCTTACTTAGACATTAGATATTTTTACACACTTTTGTAACATATGTGCTTAGACTGCGAATCTTTCAAAACACTTTACTTGTTTAAACAATTAATTGCCTACTTGCTACGTGCTTAGATTCACAAAGTTATTTGGCCAGGAACCACAATTGTGGACTCTGAGGGGTGCCTAACACCTTCCCCTTGGAGTAATTTCATGCCCTTACCCTTTCTCTGGTTGTCTAAATCATGTTTGTAAGTGACCCCAAATAGGTGCCCTAACGCACCTTAATTCGTTAGGTGGCGACTTTTCGAATCCTTGTATACCCCTTTCCCAAAAGGAAACGAGTTGTCACAATAATGTCAAGACTCCGACTAATCCCAAAGGAGGAGTTGAAAAAAGGGGCGCGACAATGCGTGTGGCGAGACAAAGCGGGCGTTTATTTTATTTTACCATACGCGATGAGAAAAGTATGGTATTGTGTTGTCGCGATGGTTTCGGGGTTATTATTACTAAGATTATGTGATGTTTCTTGATGTTGTTTATGATAAAACTGATGTGATGGGACGAAAGTAATGTGTTAGTCCTGCACTCGTTTTGGTTAAAACTCCGTGTTGTATTTTCATAAATTCTAGAATTTCATTCGTTATGCTATTTCATATGCCTTCCTTTTTATTTGATGATTTGGTTGTCAAAATAGATTTACCAACGTGGAGTTGATATCTCATCTTTGCTGAGTTGTTGGTAGCATATTAGATTCACATGATAATAAAGTTGTCGTCGAGCATCAATATAGTTGATTTTTGAAAGGTTGTCTTGAACATGTTGTTTGACAGTTGATATGGAATCAGATCATCGTGGGCACAAATTTATTGCTATGTATGAGTAATGAGCACAAAAATTATGTGGCGCATACCTCTTTGGGAGCGGGGGTTTGGTGCAAGTTGTATTTGTTGATCATGTCTCATTAGTAGAGTTTGTTTATTACCTTATCTGAGTTGTGCACCTTTACTGCTGATACTCTTTATTCTGTGATTGTCTTTCTAGAATAATTTCTCTACATTATACATATTATTAGGTTGCACAGATTTTGCAAAGTGAGTATATTTTGACTTAAAAACCTCGTCACTACTTCTCTGAGGTTAGTCAAAATAGTTGTTGAGTACATGAGGTGAGTTATACTCATACCTCACTTCCGCACCTTGCGTGCAGAATATGGAGCTGAGTTGTTGTGAAGAGAGAGACTTACATCGGAGTTGTACCAACGTACCATATTCCTTCTACTTTTTGTTCTTAGTAGCTTAGGACTTCATTTATGTTTATGTAACTTTCAAACAGATATTATATTTATTTATCACATCAGTTTTGTAAATCAAAATCGTAGTGGCTCATGACGTGTACTACCAGTCCTTAGGGTAGTTGTATTAAATTTTTTGTAGTCTAATTTATGATATTGATGATTTCTCATTGTAGTGGTAACATATAATTTGGCTTACCTAGTGGGTTGTGTTAGGTGCTATCACGACATTAGTGGGATTTTGTATCGTGACAAGTGGTTATCAGAGCTCTAGGTTCGTAGGTTCTATGAGTCATGAGCAAGTGTCTAGGAGAGTCTTACGGATTTATATGATTGCGTCCATACCTATCTTCGAGTGGCTACATGGCCTCTAGGAAACTTTCCTTCTTTCTTTCCTTATCGTGCGACTTTGTTTCAGCTTGGAGCTTATATATTTGATTTTCTTCCATTCACTCATATGTGTTGTTGCACACTCGATATCTGCTATGCCCGACAAGTTGTGGTGTTGCGGATGGGATGCGAAGAGCTATGTAGACTTGATCAACATCTCGATGAATTTTCCAAGCTTAGATGTGGATGTGTTGGTAGATCTTTCAGCTGTTCATTTGTGGGATGATGAGGATTCTTGTATCTAGCTGGTGAGTACAGACTCCGGAGGATTGATTACTTTCCTAGTGGTTGTGACCATGGTAAGGGCCATAGAGAGATGTCAGTTTGAGTCTAAGAAGGTGGGTTATCTCATGCAAGTAGGTTTTGAGGTCGTGTGATTCATACGAGGTTTCTATGAAGAGTTTTCCTTCTATCCAGTGGGATGTATGTTTTACGATTGGAGTTCAAATCGCTTGAGAATGTTCGCTCAACTGTCAGAAGGATGAATTAACTTGGTAGAGTCTTTGGAGTGTTTTATGACTGGTGTTACATAAGTTTATGAAGCATTTAGTTAATTAGCGGTGCAAGATCGGGGACGTTATAAAGAAAGGATATTATGGGTTATAAACAATGTGTTCAATGGCTTCTAGCAAAGTGAGAGAGTCTACTATCGACGATCGGAATGCATGGTTATGCATTATATTAGTTCTTGGACTAGGATGTGCTTGTGGATTAGCTATGATTTGAGAAAGTTTTGTCGAGGAATATTTCGAGCAAGGGATCGGTTTCATGTATGATGTGCTACACCTAATGGGAATATAGTGGTCTTGGGATGATTAAGGCTTGGTACTCGATTTGGATGTAGTGTGCAAGGAATCGCTTGGTCGCTTCTTTTGGATATCCATGTGCTGGTGGAGCGTATTGGCTACGCATTGACGATTATTCGATGCGTATTGGATACGCATTGACGATTATAGCAAGGTGAATGACTCTCAAGAAGAATCTAACGTGCTTATGACTCATGTGTCGTACTTAAGGATTTTAGAATTTGCATATAGTTAGGACTTGGAGCTTTCATTGGATACTGCCGAGACCTGCGGCACTACTGAGTCATAAGCTCTACATAGCGTATACATGAAGTCCCAACCATACATCTCCATCAAGAAGACATAAACAGGGGGAAATGAAATAGAATGGGGACTCTGAGGCCTGCGAGCAGATCAACAGATATACCTTGAAGTCTCCAACAACTCGACTCCACTCTATCTACTAGAGTGATTTGAGATACCTGGATCTGCACAAAGAATGTGCAGAAGCATAGTATCAGTACACCACAATCGGTACCCAGTAATTTTCAAGACTAACCTCGGTGGAGTAGTGTCGAGGTTAAAATCAAGACACTCACTAGACAAATAACCCGTGCAAAAATATCAAATACTAGCAGCAGGAAGAATAACGGGAAGCGATAACTGAAATCTTATCAGAACAAGTGATAGAAATTTAATACAAATAATGCTTAGTTTCAACAACAAGTCATCAAATAGAATCGTATACATAGGGAACCTCGTGCTTACATTTTCAATCACACTCTCACGACAAAGACCTCAGACCCCAGCATAAGTCACACCGCACGGAAAAGACCTCGTGCCACATCATAAGGCACATTTGCATGGCAAAGACCTCATGCCACAATATAAAGACGATTTCATATCAATTACCTATAACACGTTCCAGAGATCCTTCAAGAATCAAATACAGTAGTGCATGATAACAAATTTTTATTTTATTTTATTTCCAATCAATTATGCTACCAAGAATTCAAGAGAATATGAGATAACAACTCTACATAAGTGAATCTATCTTGACAGCCTAAATATCAAGTAATAAAGGAGGCATAGATTGGCATGTTAGAAATCACACAACAGATCATGTATAAGTACATGACACACACAAAGCAGTCATAAGCCCAAACAAAAATACCCCTATCTCACTACCATACAAACATCAATAAACGCCCCCAGGCCATCACATATCATCCCAACATAGCCACCCTTATATCACCATGTGGGCAACAATAAAATAAGTGGCCGCCTATCCTCGCCACATGCATTAGTATAATCATCCTACCTTGTCTCGCCACACGTGTAAACCTGATATAACCCGCCTTGTTTTGTCACATGTGCAATATCAACAATAATAATAGCATGTCAGAAATATCGTGCAAACATTTGAACAATCCGCCCGACCAGACCACATGTGCCATAATCATAACAACAAAACATGCCAACAATAATAATCAAGACATAAACTCGCAATCTGCCAACATAGTGCACAAGGACAAACCAATAAAGGAAATGCAAATGAGTATTCAACATATGAGCATGAATTCAACTAACTCACCTTAGAAACAATCTCACAAACGCCAAACTTGGCCAGTGAAATATGATATATAGTAGGGAACATAAACACATCGCAAATGCGAACATGGCTAGAATTCCCAGACCTTGAAGTTGAGATACCAAACTCAAAAAAGAAATGTTTCGCAAATGCGTGGACCAGCAGTGCCAGCAAAGAACCAACACAACTGAAAAAATCCAAAACACTCTGAAACGTGTCTGAAGCTCTCCCAATGACCTGGGGCTCCACACCAAACATCCACACAAGTCTAAAAGTATCATACAAACTCGCTCGCGAGCTTCAAACACCAAAATAACATTCCAAACCATGAATCTAACTTCAAAACACATAAAATTCATAAATGAAACTCTAGAACTTCTAAAATCACAATTAAGCGTCTGATTTCTACCAAACCAACTAGGAATGACGCCAAAATTTGCACACAAGTCACAAGTCACAAATTATAAAACGGACCTACTCCATGTTTCGAAACCAATTTTCTAACAGGGTAGCCAGAAAGTCAAACCATGGTCAACCTCATAAATTTCTAAATCTTCAAATTGCCAACCTCCGGCAAAAAAGCCAAATCAACCTAGGAACCTCCATATCTAATTCTAGGGATAAGCCTAAGTCCGAAATCACCATACATGTGATGACCCAAAAGGTCATCTTATGTAAATTTAATTATGACTGTGTTCTGATGCCCCAAAAGCCTCCGTCAATCTCACCTCGATATGTGTGCGCAGCCCGGGCGCGTAGCCGGGAAGCCTTTATGTGGAAACTTGATAAAGAGTTAAATTTATGATAATTAATTGAATAAAGTTGACTTTGGTCAACATTTTTGGTAAACGGACCTGGACTCGTGATATGGCGGTCCCGGGAGGTCCGTAGGAAAATATATTACTTGGGTGTATGCCCGGAATGGAATTCCGAGGACCCAAGTCGGAGAAATAAATTTTTAAATAAAATTGTTTTCTGAAAATATTAAAGGCTTATGAAAATGAACCTTGATGTGAAACCTGTGCTGCCAGGGCCCGTATTATGGTTCTAGAGCTCGGAACAGGTTCAATATGTGTTTTTTAAAATATCTGTGAAATTTGGTAAGAAACTGACTTGATTTGACGGGTTTTGGATCAAAATGGGAAATTTAGAGTTAGTGAAGTTTTGAGGATTTTCATAGAACTTGAAATTTGGTTTTTAATGTGATTTTATGCTACCGAGGTCCGAATTCCATTTTGAGACTTGGAATAGTTCTGTTATGTCATTTACGACTTGTCTGCAAAATTTGAAATAATTCCGAGTAGTATAGGCCGGATCGGCGCATTGAAATGAATTCTAGAATCTTAAGTTCTTATGTTTTGATTCAATTTGGTTTTGGGGTTGAATTCTGAGTTTCGTTGTTGTTTTTCATGTTGCGAGAGTTCGAGCGAGTCCGTATCATGAGTACAGACTTGTTGGCGTCTTTGGACGGGGTCCCGAGGGGCTCGGGTGAGTTTCGGACTCCTCAGAGTTAATTCCAAAACACCAGAATTTTTCTGTCTGGTTTTCTTCAGTACGTTTGCAGGTACAAGGATGCGATCGCACAAGAGGATTTGATCTGGGGTGGAAAATGACATGTGCGATCGCACAGGTCTGTCCGCGATCGCACAGGGTAAGTTTTTGGACTGACCCGGATTAGCTCTCTGCGATCGCAGCCCCTACCCCGCGATCGCACAAGCCTGTTTCCCCTACTCTCCGCGATCGCCAGCCTACAGCTGCGATCACACAGTGCTCTTGGGAGCCCTGGGCAGTTGGCCTGTGCGAACGCACTTCCCCAGCTGCGATCGCACAGTATAAGCAGCTGGGCAGTGTGACTTTAATACGGGATTTGGCATTATTTCACCATTTCCATCTTCTCCCCAAAGCTTCATGAGAGCTTTCAAGAGGAGCCTTCCACCCAGTGTTTGAGGTAAGTAAAATTCTCCCTAACACCTAGTTCTAAACATCAATTCCTAGTTAATCTTCCTTCCAAATTATAAAATTCATGAAATTGGGTAGCAATTTAGGGCTTTTGGGAAATTTGTGAATTATCTGTTTAATGCTGCAAATTTAAATATAAATTATACAATTATGATCCTTAGGCTACGGGTGAGTGATCCCTTTGAGAATTTTCGGGGTTCGAACGTGTAGGCCTGAGGTCAAAATTTCAAAATCCTTCAAGAACGTCTAACTTTGGGATAATTGGTTAATTCTTCTTCCTTGAGCTTGAAGTTATTCAATTATACTATATTTGGCTAGTTGCGAGCCGTCGAGGGTAGATTTCAGAGATTTCGGGCGCATCCTTGATCCGAGGGGTGATTTTGTCACGAGGTGAGTCTCTTTTCTAACCTTAAGAGCGAATTGTCCCCATAGGTGATGTATATGCTATGTGTAAATTGTTTGGGGGCTACGTACGTGCCAAGTGACGAGAGTCCGTACGTAGCGGCTATTATTGTTATGTCCGAGTAGTTAGGCCCACATCATGCCTTGTATGCTTCCTCGTAATACCTTATATTCCTTACATGCTTTTCTCATAATGCCTTATATGATTCCTTGTAATGATTTATATAATTTATTGTGACGCCATATGTACTATGAGATTATGTTTTGTATAGTATTGTTCCTCTGAGGCTTTATGGAAAAATTATTGAATGGCAAGGAATTTGTTATGGAAAGTAAGTATTATAAGATATTGGGATCGGGTCGTACGCCACGGCAGGTTTGAGAGTGATTATGCCTATATGGGATTTGGCCGTACGCCACGGCAGAATTGAAAAAGTAATTGAAGTATATATATGGGATCGGGTCGTACGCCACGTCAGAGTTGAAAAGAAATTGAAATATATATGGGATCGGGTTGTACGCTACGACATGGTTGACAAGTATTTGTGACATATATGGGATCAGGCCGTACGCCACGGCAGTGTGGAGAAATACTTGAAATACATATGGGAGCGGGCCATACGCCACGGCTGAACTAAGACTTGGGGATTATTGTTTCGTTTCGGTGGTCTTACCCTTGAAAGTGTATTATTGTTTAATTCAGTAGTGGTTTGGATTTCTGCTCTTGATATGTACTTGTTGCTTATTTTCTGACATGCCTATTGTATTTCATTATATTCTATCGTATGTTATTACTGTTGGACCTTAGTGAGTATCGAGTCGACCTCTCGTCACTACTTCTTCAAGATTAGGCGGGATACACACTGGGTACATATTTATTTAATATGTACTCATGCTGCACTTCTGTACTTAACTGTACAGGTTCTGAGGCCGGTGCTTCTGGTTATTGTACCGGAGATAGACCCTGAGCTGGTGGACTTGATTTCACGGTGAGCTTCTTCCTCTGGCGATTTCCAGCAGCACCATGGAGTTTTCACTTATTTTTGTTATTTTCCCCGTCTACTTCATCCAGACTGTGGATTTGTATATATATTACTTTCCTTTGTATATTCCGTTAGTATGCCCATGACACTCGTGACACTAGTTCCTAGCACACGCGTAGTGTATATGCATTTTGGGTTTTGGGTCGTATAGGCATACATATGCTTTATTTTGGCCACTTAGTGTTATGCTTTTATTTTCGTATCCAGTTATCACCATGTTTAACTGTTTAAAAATTGGTGATTATTGACTTGTTTAATCAAATGGGAAGGGTGACACTTAGTGTAATTCATATTGGCTTGCCTAACCCCGTCGTTGGGCGCCATCACGACCTGGATTAGGATTATAGGTCATGACAACGTGGTATCAGAGCCCTTGGTTCACGTATGTCTCACGAGTCACGGGCAGGCCCAGTAGAGTCTTGCGGATCGGTACGGAGACGTCTGTACTCATTTTTAGGAGGCTATGGGGTGTTAGGAAACTTCCCTTTATTCATATCCTGTCGTGCAATATATGATGTACTCAAACTTATTATTTTATTCTCTCACAGATGGTTAGGACGCGTGCATCCGATGTTCCTGGTCCGGGAGAGACTGCTGCCAAAGTCGCCCAAGGTCGAGGTAGAGCACCTGCTCGAGGTAGGTGACGAGGGCGTCCCAGAGCTACAGTAGTGGAACCACCAGACGACCCTATTATGGAGGAGAAGGATGAGGTGCCTCCAGTAGCACCAGCTCCAGTGGATTTCATGACGGGGCCAGTCTTCCAGGAGGTCATGGGCCGTATGCTGAGATTCATGGACACTATGTCTCAGGCTGGTTTATTTCCAGCCGACCCTGCTACTTCTCTGGCGGGAGGGGGAGTCCAGACCCCTACCGCTCAGGCCACATGTCAGGGAGCAGCAGCACGTCATACCCCGGGCACACCGCCAGTGGGAGGGGTTCAGCCCGTAATAGCAGCCCCGGAGCCCAGGCCAGTTGCAGAGGGTGACCAGCAGAAGATGTTGGATAGATGGACCCAACTTTGCCCTCCAGTCTTCGGGGGTGAGCGGGGTGAGGATGCTCAGGATTTTATTGATAGATGCAGAGACAGACTGCACAACATGAGGATTTTGGAGTCCCATGGAGTGGATTTCACCACATTTAAGTTAGAGGGCAGAGCTCGCAGGTGGTGGCAGTCATATATTCTCAACAGACCAGCAGATTCTCCTCTTGTCATTTGGGATCAGTTCGTTCAGCTATTTCTTGACAGATACATTCCACCTTCTGAGAGGGAGGAGCTACGGGGTCAGTTTGAGCGACTAGAGCAGGGGCAGATGTCAGTGACTGATTATGAGGCTAGATTTTCAAAGTTATCTCGCCATGCCCTTATGATATTGCCTACTGATGCCGAGAGGGTGCGACGGTTTGTGGCAGGCTTGAATCCAGGTATTAGGGCCTCTATGGCCCGAGAGGTGGAGATGGGTACCCCGTACCAGCTTGTAGTCAAGATAGCTCGACGGATTGAGGGGTATCGGTTGAGGAGCAGGGAACAGGCTCTGCAGGGTCAGCGGGACAAGAGGGCCAGGTTCTCAGGAGAGTTCAGGGATGATTCAGCGAGGAGCAGGTGTCAGTTCGGGGGTGGTCAGCCCAGCAGATCTTCATATTCAGCACCCCCACTACCCCCTCGAGGTGGTTCAGTGAGGCCTCAGTTCGGAGCCATGCCAGAGCGCTCCTATAGACCTCTAGCCAACTAGAGTGCACCCAGCGGTTATTCCAGTCATCAGAGATCCTCTAGTTCCTAATTCAGTGCCTTACCAGAGGGTTCACACCGCCCTCCGGCTATTCAGGGTTCTTCCTCTTTAGGTCAGCGAGCTATAGTGCCAGGAGGTTGTTTCGAGTGTGGGGAGCCGGGTCATATGTGGAGGTATTATCCCAGGTACCGGGGCAAGGCACTGCAGCAGAGTTATCAACCTAGGAGTTCAGCACCAGTAGTACGGCCACCTCGAGGTGGAGGATAGGTCGGCAGGGGTCGTCCTAGAGGGGGAGGCCAGTTAGGAGGAGGTCAGTTAGTTCCTATTCACTCTGGGAAGTCTTTAGGAGCCTCAGCCAGATTTTATCCCATTCCGGCCAGATCATATGCAGTGGCCTCAGACACCGTAATCACAGGTATTATATCAGTATGTAGTAATGAGGCTTCGGTACTATTTGATCCAGGATCCACGTATTCATATGTTTCAGTACTATTTGCTCATTTTATGGATGTCCCTCGTGAGTCCTTGGGTTCTCCTATATATGTGTCCACTCCTGTGGGCGATTCTGTGGTGGTAGACCGAGTCTATCGGTCTTGTGTGATCACTTTCTGCGGTTTTGATACCAGAGCAGATCTTTTATTGCTGGATATGATTGATTTTGAGGTTATCCTAGGCATGGATTGGCTTTCTCCTTATCATGCTGTGTTAGATTGCCATGCCAAGACAATCACTTTAGCCATGCCTGAATCGCCTAGGCTAGAGTGGAGAGGTTCTTCAGTTAGTGCCTCCAGCCGGATCATTTCCTTCATAAAGGCTCAGCATATGGTCAAGAAGGGTTGTTTGGCTTATCTTTCTTATGTGCGGGACACCACCATCGAGTCTTCGACCATTGATTCAGTGCCGGTGGTGTGAGAGTTTTCAGACGTATTTCCTTCAGATCTTCGAGGCATGCCTCCAGATCGAGATATTGATTTCTGTATTGATTTAGCTCCAGATACTCAGCCTATTTCCATTCCCCCGTATCGTATGGCTCCTAAAGAGTTAAAAGAGTTAAAGGAGCAACTTGAGGAGTTGTTGGCTAAGGGGTTCATCAGGCCAAGTGTGTCGTCGTGGGGTGCTCCAGTACTATTTGTGAAGAAGAAGGATGGGTCTATGCGGTTGTGTATTGATTACCGCCAGCTGAATAAGGTTACTTTTAAGAATAAGTATCCTCTGCCGTGCATCGATGATTTATTTGACAAGTTGCAGGGTGCTCGTGTGTTTTCCAAGGTTGATTTGAGATTGGGTTATCATCAGTTGAAGATTCGAGCTACAGATGTTCCGAAGAATGCATTTCGTACCAGATATGGCCATTATGAGTTTCTGGTGATGTCCTTTGGTTTAACTAATGCCCCAGCAGCGTTCATGGACTTGATGAATAGGGTATTCAGGCCGTATATTGATTTCTTAATCATCGTCTTCATTGATGACATCTTGATTTATTCGCGGAGCCTGGGTGAGCATGAGCAGCATTTGAGGGTTGTGCTCCAGACCTTGCGGGAACAGAAGTTGTATGCTAAGTTCTCCAAGTGTGAGTTCTGGTTAGATTCCGTGGCATTTTTGGGGCATGTGGTATCCGGAGAAGGTATCAAGGTTGATCCTCAGAAGATTGAGGCGGTTCAGAGTTGGCCGCGTCCTACTTCAGCTACAGAGATCAGGAGTTTCTTGGGCCTAGCAGGCTATTATCGCCGATTCGTGGAGGGGTTCTCCTCTGTTGCAGCCCCACTGACCAGATTGACTCAGAAAAACGCCCCTTTTCGGTGGTCCGACGAATGTGAGGCGAGCTTTCAGAAGCTCAAGTCAACTTTGACCTCAACACAAGTTCTGTCATTGCCTTCCGGTTCTGGGATGTATACCGTGTATTGCGACGCTTCACGTGTCGGGTTGGGGTGTATGCTGATGCAGGACGGCAGGGTTATTGCTAATGCTTCGCGACTGCTAAAGGTTCATGAAAAGAATTACCCTGTGCACGATTTGGAGTTGGCGACGATTGTTCATGCTTTGAAGATATGGCGGCATTACCTATATGGTGTATCTTGTGAGGTCTATACTAACCACCGCAGCCTACAGTACTTGCTTAAGCAGAGGGACCTTAACTTGAGGCAGCGGAGGTGGCTTGAGTTGTTAAAAGATTATGATCTCACTATTTTATATCACCCGGGCAAGGCGAATGTAGTAGCAGATGCTTTGAGCAGGAGGGCAGCGAGTATGGGTAGCTTGGCCTACATTGCAGCTGAGGAGAGACCTTTAGCCTTGGTCATTCAGTCCCTGGCCAATCGCCTTGTGAGAGTGGACCTTTCAGAGCCTCGTCGAGTTTTGGCTCATGTAGTTGCTCAGTCTTCATTGTTGGGGGAGATTAAGGCTCGACAGTTTGATGATCCATGCCTTGCAGAGCTTCGGGATGCAGTGGTCCAAGGCAGGGCCAAGGAGGTTACTTTAGGCGAGGATGGTGTCTTGAGGCTCCAGGGCCGTTTATGTGTTCCTAATATTGATGGCTTGAGGAAGAGAATTTTGGAAGAGGACCACAGTTCTCGGTATTCTATTCATCCGGGTGCGACAAAGATGTACCGTGATTTGAAGTAGTACTACTGGTGGAGGCGGATGAAGAAATATATAGTGTAGTTTATGGCTAGGTGTCTCAATTGTCAGCAGGTCAAGTACGAGCACCAGAGGCCAGGAGGCTTGTTTCAGCAGATGCCCATTCCTGAGTGGAAATGGGAGCGCATCACCATGGACTTTGTGGTTGGGTTGCCTCGAACTTTGCGGAAGGTTGACGCGATTTTGGTCATTGTGGATAGGTTGACCAAATCGGCGCATTTCATTCCTTTGGCTACTACTTATACTACGGAGAGGCTGGCCCAGATTTATGTTCGGGAGATAGACCGGTTGCACGGTGTGCCGGTGTCTATTATATCAGATCGAGGTCCTCAATTCACCTCACATTTCTGGAGAGCATTGCACAGTGAGATGGGCACTCAGATAGATCTCAGCTCAGCATTTCACCCTCAGACTGAAGGTCAGTCGGAGCGTACAGTTCAGATTTTGGAGGATATGCTCAGGGCTTGTGCGATTGATATTGGCGGTCAATGGGACCAGTTCTTGCCTTTGGCGGAATTTGCATACAATAACAGTTATTAGTCCAGCATCGAGATGGCTCCATTCAAGGCTTTATATGGTCGGCGATGTCGTTCTCCGATTGGGTGGTTTGAGCCTGGCGAGGCCAAGCTATATGGTACAGATCTGGTGAGAGATGCCTTGGAAAAGGTGAAGATTATTCAGGAAAGGCTCCGTACAGCTCAGTCCAGACATAAGAGTTACGCAGATCAGCGGGCGCGTGATGTAGCATTTATGGAGGGAGATAAGTTTATGTTTAAGATTTCGCCGATGAAGGGCGTTATGAGATTCGGGAAGAGGGGCAAGCTGAGCCCCAGATTTATAGGCCCTTTCGAGGTGTTANCCGATTTCTCTCACGTGATTGATTTCAACACTATTCATTTAGATGAGAAGTTGGGCTTCGAGGAGGAGCCAATCGCTATTATTGATAGGCAGGACCGCCAATTGAGGTCTAAGAGACTTTCTGTCGTAAAGGTCAAGTTGAGGGGCCAACCAGTTGGTGAGGCAACTTGGGATTCCGAGGAGGACATGCGGAGCAGGTATCCACAGCTATTCGGCACATCAGGTACGACTCTACGTCCGTTCGAGGAAGAACGTTTGTTTTAGAGGGGGAGATTGTGATGACCCAAAAAAGGGTCATCTTATGTGCATCTAATTCTGAATGTGTTCCGAGCCCCCGAAAGCCTCCATTAATCTCACCTCGATGTGCGTGCGCAGCCCGGCGCGTAGCCGGGAAGCCTTTATGTGGAAACTTGATTAAGAGTTAAAATTTTATAATTAATTGAATAAAGTTGACTTTGGTCAACATTTTTGGTAAACAGACCGGAATCGTGATCCGACGGTCCCGGAAGGTCCGTAGGAAAATATGGGACTTGGACGTATGCCCGGAATCGAATTCCGAGGACCCAAGTCCAAGAAATGAATTTTCAAAGAAAATTGTTTTATAAAAATATTAACGTCTTATAAAAATGAACATTGATGTGAAACTTATGCTGCCGGGCCCGTATTATGATTTCGGCACTCGGAACAGTTTCAATATGTGTTATATAAGTTATCTGCGAAATTTGGTAAGAAACAGACTTGATTTGATTGGTTTCGGATCAAAATGAGGAAAATTTGAGTTAATGAAGTTTTGAGGTTTTTAAAGAATTTGAAATTTAGCTTGAAAGGTGATTTTATGTTCCCGAGGTCCGAATGAAATTCTGAGACCGGGAATAGTTCCGTCATGTCATTTATAACTTGTCTGCAAAATTTGAAGTCATACCGAGTAGGTTAGGCCGGTTCGGCGCCTTGAAGTGAATTCTAGAATTTCAAGTTCTTAAGTTTTGATTCAATTTGGTTTTGGGGTGGAATTGTGAGTTTCGTTGTCGTTTTCCATGTTTCGGAAGTTCGAGCGAGTCCGTATCATGAATACAGACTTGTTGGTATATTTGGACGGGGGCTCGATTTGGCCCAGGTGCCTCCCGGACACCACACGAGGCCAAAAACCAGCTAAAACAACTGTTGGTACAGCTGTTGCTGGTGTGACCGCAGGTGCGGTTGCCCAGCCGTAGGTGCAGGACCGCTCTTGCGGTCCCAGCCTCGCAGGTGTGGAGCCTCCGCTGGTGCGGAACAAATTCCGCAGGGGCGGGTCCGCTGGTGCGGAAACCCCTCCGCAGGCGCGACCTCAGCCCCCTTGCCTAAAGTCCGCAGGTGCGAGCTCCAGGCCGCAAGAGCGGGACCGCTGGCGCGGACTACTTCTCCGCAGGTGCGATGCCAGGGTCCCAGGCCCTTTTCCGCAGGGGCGGTGATTTTGCTCGCAGATGCGGACCGCACCTACGATCCCAAGGTCGCAGGTGCGAAAATCACTGTTGCCAGCCCCTTTTAAATGTCCAAATTACGGGTTTTTCTTCATTTTACCCACCATCAACTTCCATTAGAGAGAATCCAAGCTTGGGAAGTATCTCCCACGACCACCCACTGTAAGAGGTAAGTTAAACCCCATAATCTTCTACCTTTAACATTAATTCCTAGTTAAATTCACTACTAAATGATCTAAAAATCATAGAATTAGGTAGTAATTTTAGGGTTCTTGAGGATTTTGTAATTTTCCATTTTAGGCCATGAATACAAGTAGAAATCACACCTTAGTGATCCTTAGGCTATGGGTGAGTGATTCCTTCGAGAATTTTCAGAATTGCGACCATGAGAGGCCGGGGTTGGAAATTGGGAATTCGTCAAGAATAGCGATTTTATTGAATAACTAGGATAATTTCTCACATTGTGCATGCATTGATCTAATTTCACACCTTTTGACTAGTTGCGACTCCTCGGGTATAGAGTTCGTAATTTCGGGCGCAATTGTGGTCTGAGGGGTAGATTCGACAGGAGGTGAGTCTCCTTTCTAACCTTGTAAGAGGGAATTGTCCCCATATGTGATGTATATGCTATGTGTAAATTCTTTGGGGGCTACGTACGCGCCAAGTGACGAGAGTCTGTACGTAGCTGCTCTTATTGTTATGTCCGGGTAGTTAGGCCCACATCATGCCTTGTATGCTTTCCCGTAATGCCTTGTACGCTTTTCTTGTAATGCCTTAAATATGTTTTCTTTGTAATGCTTCATATGATTTATTGTAACGCCATATGTACTATGAAATTATGTTTTGCATCGTGTTATTCTTCTGAGGCTTTATTGAAAAGAAATTGTGAAATATATGGGAGCGGGCCGTACCCCACGGCGGAATTGAAAGGAAATTGTGAAATATATGGGAGCGGGCCGTACGCCAGGGCAGAATTGAAAAGTAATTGTGAAATATATGGGAGCGGGCCGTACGCCACGACGGAATTGAAAATAAATTGTGAAATATATGGGAGTGGGCCGTACGCCACGGCGGAATTGAAAAGAAATTATGAAATATATGGGATCGGGCCGTACGCCACGGCAGTGTTGAAGGTACCTTATGGGGGCGGGCCGTACGCCACGACGGATCTAAAAATTTGTGATTATTGTTTCGTTTGGTGGTCTTACCCTTGAAAGTTCTTTATTGTTTAGTTCAATAATTGTTGGAATTTTTTTTTTGCTTTTGATATATGTACTTTTTGCTTATTTCCCTGACATGCCTATTGTATTTCATCATATTCTATTATAAGTTATTACTGCTGGACCTTAGTGAGTATCGAGTCGACCTCTCGTCACTACTTCTTCGAGTTTAGGCGGGATACTCACTGGGTACATATTTATTTAATATGTACTCATGGTGCACTTTCTTTCTTTTCTGTACTTGACTGTACAGGTCCGGAGGCTGGCACGTCTGACTATCAGGCCGGTGCTGGATATTGATAGCGTGGTCATACTTCACGGTGAGCTGCTTTCCCGGCGACTTCCTAGCACCACCCTGGAGTTCTTTGTTATATTTCTCTGTCCATGTCATTCAGACGAAGACTCTGTATATATTGTAGTCGTTGTATATTCAGTAGTTGCCCATGACACTCGTGACACTAGTTCCTGGCACACACTCGGTGTATATTTTTGGGGTTTTGGGATGTATATCTATGTGTACGTATTATTTCGGCTTTGTATCTACTATGAATTTACCTTCACTTAAGGTTGTTATCATGTTAGTTGTTATAAACAAGTAATCTTTGACTTGTTTAATTAGATGGGAGGGGTATCACTTAGTGTAAATTGTGTTGGCTTGCCTAACCCCGTCGTTGGGCGCCATCACGACTCGGATTAGGATCCTTGGTCGTGACACCTTTTCTAACGACGACGACTATGATGACGGTAGCAAGAGTGGGTCCGAGAATGTTTCGGGACCCGAGGAAGAATGTGAGGACCCAAGGGGTCATTTTATGAAATTTGACTTAATTCTAGGCTTATTAGCCATAAAAAGACTAATTTTAATTACGTCAATTTACGTGTGCAGTGCGGGCATGAAACCGAAAAGCTTTTATGTGAAAATATGAGAAATAGTAATTTCTAGAGTTAAAATTTGGTTTTAATTGACTTTGGTCCTTATTTATCGTAAATGGACCCGGATCTGTGTTTTGCCGATCCCAGGAGGTCCGTAGTAAAATATGGGACTTGGGCGTATGCCTGAAATTGAATTCCAAGGTCCCTAGCCTTAGAAAATAATTTTTGAAGAAAATTATTCTGCTGGTTAATTCAAGAAATAAAGAAAGGAAATAATATTTGAAATGGATGTTGTGGGGCCCGTATTTTGATTCCGGAGCCCGGAACATGTTTTTTATGATATTTAAGTGTTCTTGAGGAAATCTTGAGTTTTGAGGTTAAATATGTAGATTTTGAGGTTATTATGATGATTTTATCGTGCGAGCAAGTCCATATGATGTTTTTAGACGTACGTGCATGTTTGGTTTGGAGCCTCGAGGGCTCGGGTGAGTTTCGGGTAGGCTACGGAGAGTCTAGACTTAGAAAAATTTCCCAACATTTGTAATCTGGTATTGTAGGCCTCTGATCTCGCATTTGCGAGATTTGACTTCGCATTTGCGAAGTTTTGGGCCAGCCCTAGATCTCGAAAATGCGAGATTTTGCGTCGCAAATGCGAATTCCCCCTTTTTCACAAATGCGACATTTTTATCGCATTTGCGATAGACCTCAGAAATCACAGGGTTCGCATTTGCGAACTCCGGTTCGCAAATGCGAGACTTGCAACCTGTTATATCAGATTTTTGACGGGTTTTTCACTTCTTTTTCAATTTCCTCAAACCCTAAACCTCCATAGGTTATTTTCCAAAGACCCAAACTTCTCCTCACCATTGGTAAGTGATCTCCAACTAATTCTTTTCAATTCTTAACAACTTTTAACAAGATTACAACCAAATTTCTAGAGTGTTCATGGTAAAAATTGGGTTTTGGGTAGAACTTAGGAATTTCAAAATTTGGGGATTGAGACCTCGAATTGAGGTAGGATTCCAATACCAATTGCATATCCGGGCTCGGGGGAGATTGGATAAACAGGTTTTGGTCCGAACCTCGAGTTTAGACCAAGCGGGTCCGGGTTCGATTTTTGTATTTTGGTAAGAAAACATAGGAAATCCATAATTTTTCAATAAAGTTGATTCCTTTAGGCTTTAATTTATAAGATTGAACCAACTGTGATTAGATTCAAGCGGATTAGATGCAAATTCTAAAGGAAAGGCAGTGCTAGGGCAGCAAATTGGTTGTGAGATCGAGGTAAGTGCTTGATTTAACCTTGACTTGAGGGAATAGGAATTTCCAACCTGATTGTTATGTGAAATTGCTTGTTTTTGGTGTATAGGTGAGGTGACTAGTACCTATATACTACCAAATTGTCTATTTAACATGATCCCTTCCCCGTTTCCAATTATTTGCTTCCTGGCTTAATTGTTTTATGATCATTGAGGCTTACATGGCTATTTGGTTTCATCAAATTACTGTGAAGTATTGTTTCAAGTATGTTAGAAGTGTTGGTTGTAGCCTTGGATTTCTTATGATACATAAAGAGTGAGTTGTATGACAGCATTACGATATTTATATATGTTCTGGTTGGTTTCATTGTGAAATGATTTTGGATGAAGTTTATGAGTTATATCAATTTCTGTTTACAATTGTTGAGACAAAAATGTTGTGAAAGGCTTGGCCTGAATTGTGAAAGTTTTAAAAAATAAATAAATTGATATGATATGTCTTGTGGGAGCGGGTTGCACGCCGCAACAAAGAGTAATAAAGGTGGACAGGTGGGATCAGATTGCACGCTGCAACCGGTGTAATAAAGGTGATATATATAGGAAGGTATATGAAGGGTGGACAGGTGGGATTGGGTTGCACGCCACAACAAGGAGAAATAAGGGAGGACACCTATGTTTTACTGGTTTTTCAGGAAAAAGTAATGATTTGAAAAATTAATGCTTTACTCTACTACTTTACGTATTTTACACCTACTTCTATTTTTAAAGTCAAGATTTTGGAAATTTTTGGAAATTTATGTGAGAATTTGGTTATAGCTGACGCCTGAAAAAGGAAACTTAGTTACTATATTTTTTGTTGCAGTTCATTATTCTTTTTTTGGTTAGAATTATTTTCTTACTTTGTTATATATATTGTTACAGGTTATGTTACCTTGCCCTGCTGATGAGTGGTGATTTTACCAATCATTTTGGCCTCTTTTCATTAGATTTTGTTTCCCTCTAAGGTAACTTGAGGTCGTTTATAGTGTGCATTTGCTTGAATTTCAGGGAAATGATGTCATGAAGTGGTTGACATTGAATTGGAGTGAAATTTAGCAAACACATGGTGAAATTGGCAAAACTCCCAGTGATTCCGCACCTGCGGATAATAGGTCATTGGTGCGACCTCGCACCTGCGATTATTGGCTAAGTTGCACAAAGATCGCACCTGCGGAACCGCAGGTGCGACCAGATGTCCGCTCCTGCGGAAAGTTGACTAAGGCCACTCATTTTGGCCTCTTTTCATTAGATTTTGTTTCCCTCTAAGGTAACTTGAGGTCGTTTATAGTGTGAATTTGCTTGAATTTCAGGGAAATGATGTCATGAAGTGGTTGACATTGAATTGGAGTGAAATTGAGCAAAACATGGTGAAAATGGCAAAACTCTCAGTGATTCCGCACCTGCGGATAATAGGTCGTTGGTGCGACCTCGCACCTGTGAAGAAAATATCGCACCTGCGATTATTGGCTAAGCTGCACAGAGATTGAACCTGCGGATAAGTTCACGCACCTGCGGAACCGCAGGTGCGACCAGATGTCCGCTTCTGCGGAAATTTTACTAAGGCTTCAGAACTCGCACCTGCGAGGATATTTTCGCTCTTGCGGAATCGCACCTGCGAGAAATCTTCCGCAGGTGCGATAAACGGGCATCAGATTTGGACAATAATGTAAAATCACATTTTCCCATCCCCACTCTCATATACTCGACCTAGCAGTCATCTTTGGATATATATTTTAGTTTTGTATAGATTATTTTGAGAGAGAAGAACAAGTATTGAAGCTAGGGCTTTGCACACACACTTGGGTCTTGAAGAATTCATCATTTTGGTTAAGGATTTCTTACCCATTTATGTTTATTTCTTCATTTCCTTGTTTTGAATTGAATATCTAAGTGTGTAGTATTTTTCCAACACTTGAATCTGGTTTATGGGAATATTCATGTTTAAAGTGTGGATTAAATACCTTGTTGTGCTTATGTATTGAATGATTTTCATATATTTGTGAAGTGGGTGTTTGTTATTTTAATTATTCTTGTTCTTTAATGTTTCCAAAGGGATTAGCTAACCCTAGGACTCGCCCATTAACTCCGAATTAGTTTTGGAAAAGATTATTTGGGGTTGGGAAAGATTAATTAACAAGAACTTGAGGATTTAACCCTCATTTTATAGATTCTACCTAGGGATAGGATTGAACTACTTGTAGCCAAACTCGGAAGTGCTTAATCTCCTAATTGGGTTAGGGATAATTCAATTAGGAAGTCTTGTTAGTCTTTGGGAAAAGCTAATTAAGAAATATTGTCCGTGGCTAATTAACATAACTCACTCATATTTGCAAAATCGTGAAATACATTGGATCGTTACTTGAGTGTAATACCCGATGCCTTCATTCTTGTCGCCATTGATCATTTTACTTGGTTTTTAGATTAGTTTATATTTTTGTATTTAGCTATAAACAATTATCAAAACCCAAAATCTTATTTGTTTGGCATTGCGCGATAAGTGATAACTCTATAGAATTCCTAATCACCCTCATATTGTTCTCTGTGGGATTCGACCCCAACCTCGTTGGGTTACTATATTTGACAATGATCGCTTACCCTATTTTAAGGTGTAAATTGAGCGTATCAAATTTTGGCGCCGTTGCCGGGGAACAATTGAGAAGTAACATAGGTTGTTTGAGAAGTAAGCTTTAGTGCTTTGATCCAAATTTGTGAATATTTGTGTAATTATTTCTCTTGTCTATTTTCTTAATTTTTCAT
>ML258372.1:0-28858 GCA_005239495.1 Nicotiana undulata | reverse complement strand
ATTCCTAAACGCCCTCATATTGTTCTCTGTGGGATTCGACCCCAACCTTGTTGGGTTACTATATTTGACAACGATCGCTTACCCTATTTTAAGGTGTAAATTGAGCGTATCACCCGCCTTAGCCTCATCACTACTTCGTCGAGGTTAGGCTCGGCACTTACTCAGTACATGGGGTCGGTTGTACTGATACTACACTCTGTACTCTTTGTGCAGATCCAGGTACCGGCCACCGTTAGGAGATCTTAGTAGCCCGCATTCATCATTCGGAGACACGAGGTAGATCTGCTGGCGTCCGCAGATTCCTGGAGTCTTCTCCTAGCTTTATAGACACTGTTTTATTATATTCGAAATAAATATATTAATTCTTTCAGCCCATTATTTATAGTATTCTTAGTGGTTCGTGAATTGTGACACAAGACCCTGGGGTAGTCTTATAGATATATATTTAGTTACTAGCTCAGCTTAATTATTCCTTTATTATTATATTTGTGAATTTATGTGTTGGGACTAATAAGTTTAGTTTGATTTTGAGTTGTTTGGTTATAATTAAATAGACTTTGATTGAAATTAATTAAACAAATTTTAACATTGGCTTGCCTAACAAGTATGGTGTTAGGCGCCATCACGATCCCTAAAGTTGGGAATTTGGGTCGTGACAAGTTGGTCTCAGAGCACTAGGCTGCTTAGGTCTTACAATTCACGAACGAGCTTAATAGAGTTTGAAGGATCGGTACGGAGACGTATGTACTTATCTCTCAGAGGCTATCGAGTTAGGAAACAACTTCATTTTTATTTGTATTCTATTGTGCGATTCTGTTAACTCAAATACTGATTGAAATCTTCTATTCTCTCGCAGATGGCGAGAACCCGCACTTCCTCTTCCGCTGACCAATCATCCGGTCTTCCAGCAGCAGCAGACACTCATACTAGGGGCAGAGGTCGAAGCAGGACACAACCAGTTGCTCAGACAACAACCCCAGCTGCGGAGCCCCAGGTTAAGATTCATGAGGGGGTTCCAGCTCAGACCATTCCAGCGGGACCAACTCAGGTCCCAGAGGGGTTTATTACCACTCTTATGCTTCAGGACGCTTTGGTCTGGTTAATGGGCATCATGGAGAGTGTAGCTCAGACTGGCACATTCCCCGTGGCAGCGACCACATCTCAGGATGGAGGAGGGATTCAGTCTCCTATTACTCATACTCCTGATCAGACCACTCCTCAGGTTCATACCCCAACGGCTAATCCGGTAGGGGTAATTCACCTAGTTGTTGTAGTGCCGCCTGTTGATGGGGCGACTATGTCCACCGATTCCTTGTAGAGGTTGGACAGATTCATTAAGTTATTTCATATTCATTTCGGTGGTGAGACTTCAGAGGATCCTCAGGAATATCTGGATAGTTGTCATGAGGTTCTGCGTAATATGGGTATTTTGGAGATCAATGGGGTCGATTTCGCTGCTTTTCAGATGACTGGTTCCTCCAAGAAATGGTGGAGGTATTACTTGCTGACTAGACCAGTTGGGTCACCTGCCTTGACTTAGGATCAATTTTCTTATCTTTTTTTGGGGAAGTTCTTGCTTGTTACTACTCGAGTGGAGAAATGACATTAGTTTTAGCAACTTTAGTAGGGCAGCATGATTGTCACCCCGTATGAGAATCGTTTTGTAGATTTGACTAGGCATGCAATTCTTTTGTTGCCCACAGAGAGAGAGAGGGTCTGACGGTTTATTGATGGCTTTGCTCAGCCCATCAGGTTGCAGATGGCTAAGGAGACACGGACCGAGATTTATTTTCAGGATGAAGCTAATGTGGCCAAGAGGGTTGAGTCGGTTCTTGGGATGGGAGGTCAGTGGTCAGACAAGAGACCTCACCATTCCGGTGGATTCAATGGTGCCTCGTCTGGAGGCGGGATTTCATTTAACAAAGGCCAGTCTTCTAGGCCATTTCACTCGACACTTCAGGTTTCACATGGTACTTCAGGTGGTTGTGGTTCTTATATGCCTCCTTCTGTTGAGCCAGTCTACAGTGCTCCTTCAGCATCTATTAGAGCACCTCCTCTGTAGAGTTATTTTCGCGGTCAGCCGGTTCGTCAACGTTAGTCTTCCTATCAGGAGGGATGTTTTGAGTGTGGTGAATATAGTTATGTTTGGAGAACTTGTCTGAAATATGTAGGTAATCAGCTTTAGTATTAGGGTTCTCGTGCGATAGTTCCGGCACCAGCTCCAGTACCACCTACACAAACAGCTAGGGGTAGAGGTCAGGTAGCCCGAGGTAGGGGTTAGGTTGTTAGAGGTGGAGGTCAGGTTGCTAGAGGTGGGGGACAGCTCGCTAGAGGTGGAGGTCCACCTATTAGAGGTCCTCTTGGAGACGTAGTTCAGGGTGGCGGGGCCCAACCCCGATTATATGCATTTCCAGCCAGGCCTGAGGCGTAGTCCTCCGATGCTATTATTACAGGTATCATCTTAGTTTGTGATAGAGTTGCTTCAGTTTTGTTTGATCCAGGGTCTACTTATTCTTATGTTTCATCCTATTTTGCCTCGTATTTGATTGAGCCCTATGATTCCTTAAGTATTCATGCTTACGTGTCTACACCGGTAGGGGATACTATTGTGGTAGATCGTGTGTATCGTTCGTGCGTAGTAGTCATTAAGGGTCTTGAAACTAGTGTAGACCTTTTTTTTCTTGACATGGTCGATTTTGATGTTATATTGGGCATTGATTGGTTGTCATCGTATTATGCCATTTTGGACTACCACGCCAAGACAGTTACTTTAGCCTTGACAGGGTTGCCTCGATAAGAGTGGAAAGGGACTCATGGTCATTCTCCCAGCAAAAGTGATTTCTTAAGCCAAGGCTCGTCGTACGGTTGAAAAGGGTGTTGGCCTATTTAGCTCAAATTCGTGACTCTGAGGTTGAAGTTCCTTCTATAGATTCGGTGCATATTGTTGGTGAGTTTCCCGAGGTGTTTCCCGTAGATAGGCCGGGGATGTCACTCGACACGGATATTGATTTTTGTATTCATGTGGCTCCAGGCACTCAGCCCATTTCCATTCCACCATATCAGATGGCCTCACCAGAATTGAAAGAATTGAAATAGCAGTTGCAAGACTTGCTTGATATGGGTTTTATTAGACCCAGTGTCTCGTCTTGGGGTGCGCCGATTTTGTTTGTGAAAAAGAAGGATGGGTCGATGAGGATGTGTATAGACTACCGGTAGTTGAATAAAGTTACTATCAAGAATAAATATCCATTACCGAGGATTGATGACCTGTTTGATCAACTTCATGGTGCCAGTGTGTTTTCAAAAATTGATCTGAGATCTGGTTACCATCAACTGAAGATTAGGGCTTCCGATGTTCCTAAGACAGCCTTTCGGACAAGGTCTGGGCACTATGAATTTCTGGTGATGTCTTTTGGGTTGACTAATGCTCCAACAACCTTTATGGACTTGATTTATCGGGTTTTCAAGCCTCATCTTGATTATTTTGTAATGTGTTCATTGATGATAGATATACTCCCGCATCCGTGAGGAGCATGAACAACACCTCCGTATAGCACTCCAGACTTTGAGGGATAATCAGTTGTATGCCAAGTTTTTAAAATGTAGGTTCTGGTTGGATTCAGTAGCTTTCTTAGGTCATATTGTATCAGCAGAGGGCATCCGGGTATATCCTAAGAAGATAGAGGCAGTCAACAACTGGCCTAGACCCACCACAGCCACAGAAATCAGAAGCTTCTTGGGTTGGCAGGCTATTACCGTCGTTTTGTGGAGGGGTTTTCGTCTATAGAAGCCCCAATTACCAAATTGACTCATAAAGGTGATCCATTCAAATGGTCGTACGAGTGCGAGTCGAGCTTTTAGAAGCTAAAGACAGCCTTGGCTTCAACACCTGTGTTGGTGTTACCATCAAATTCAGGTTCTTTCACTGTTTATTGTGATGCTTCCCGAGTTGGACTTGGAGCAGTATTGATGCAGGATGGCAGGGTGATTGCATAGGCGTCTCGTCAATAGAAAGTTTATGAGAAGAATTATCATGTCCATGACTTTCAATTGGCAGCCATTTTTCATGCATTGAAAATTTGGAGGCACTATCTCTATGGTGTGATGTGTGAGGTTTTCACAGATCATCGTAGTCTCCAGTACTTGTTCAAGAAAATGATCTTAATTTGAGCGAGAGGAGATGGTTAGAATTATTGAAGGATTATGACATCACTATATTATATCATTCAGGGAACGCCAATGTGGTGGCTGATGCTCTGAGTAGGAAGTCGGTAAGTATGGGCAGCCTTGCATTTATTCCAGTTGGGGGGAGAGAAAGTTGGCTTCAGATATTCAAGCTTTGGCTAATCAATTTGTGAGGTTGGATATTTCGCCTGGCAGTGTTTTAGCTTGTACAATCGCTCGCTCATCTTTAATTGAGCGTATCAGAGAGCGGCAGGATGATTACCCATATTTGATGGTTCTTAGGGACACAGTCCGGCACGATGGTGCCAAGAAAGTTACAGTTGGAGATGACGATGTCTTGAGGATGCAGGGACGTATATGTGTACCTAATGTTGATTGCCTTCGTGAGTTGATTCTTGAGGAAGCTCACAGTTCTTAGTATTCTGTTCACCCAGGTGCAGCCAAAATGTACCAGGACTTGAGGCAGCATTATTGGTGGAGAAGGATGTAAAAGGACATTGTTGCTTGTGTGGCTCGTTGTTTGAATTTCCAATAGGTGAAATATGAGCATCAGCGACCCGATGGTTTGCTTCAGCAGATAGATATCCAGAGTGGAAGTTGGAACGTATCACTATGGACTTCGTTGTTGGACCCCCACTGACTTAGAGAAAATTTGACGCAGTTTGGGTTATTTAGGATATGCTGACTAAATCAGCACATTTCATCCCAGTGGAAAGTACTTATACTTTAGAGCGGTTGGCTGAAATATATATATTCGGGAGATTGTTCTCATTCACGGTGTACCCGTGTCTATCATTTCTGATCAGGGTACGCAGTTTACCTCGCACTTTTGGAGGGAAGTTCAGTGTAAGTTGGGTACCCGAGTTGAATTGACCACATCATTCCATCCTCAGAAGGACGGGCAGTCTGAGCGTACGATTCAAATTTTAGAGGATATGTTCCACGCTTGTGTAATTGACTTTGGAGGTTCTTGGGATCAATTATTGCCGTTAGCAGAGTTGGCCTATAATAATAGTTACCAATCGAGCATTCAGATGGCTCCTTATGAGGCATTATATGGGAGAAGGTGTAGATCACCAGTTGGATGGTTTGAGCCTCGAGAAGCTCGGTTCTTGGGTAAAAACTTAGTTCAAGAGGCCTTAGATAAGGTCAAGATATTCAGAAGCGACTTCGTGCAACTCAGTCTAGGCAAAAGAGTTATGCCGATCGTAAGGTCGAGATGTAGCATTCATGGTTGGAGAGAGGGTATTGCTTCGGGTATCACCCATGAAGGGTGTTATGAGATTTGGGAAGAAGGTATGTTGAGCCCTAGGTATATCAGACCATTTGAGATTCTCGAGAGAGTGTGGGAGGTATCTTACAGACTTGCATTGCCTCCAGGGTTATCCTTAGTTCATCCGGTATTCCATATGTCTATGCTCCGGAAATATCATGGTGACCCATCCCACGTATTAGATTTAAGTTTTGTCCAATTGGACACGGATTTAACTAATGAGAATGAGTCGGTGGCCATTTTATACCGAAAAGTTCGTCAGTTAAGGTCAAAGATTTATCCTTCAGTTCGAGTGCAATGGAAAGGTCAGCCCGTTGAGGCAGCTACTTGGGAGTCCGAGTTGGACATGCAGAGTAAATATCCACACTTGTTTGCCGATCCAGGTAATTTTCTATGTCCGTTCGAGGACGAATGTTTGTTTTAGAGATGGAGATTGTGATAACCCAAGGGGTCATTTTATGAAATTAGACCTAAGTCTTATTAGCCATGAAAAGACTTATTTTAATTACCTCAATTTGCGTGCGCAGTCCGGGTGTGAAACCGGAAAGCTTTTATGTGAAAATATGAGAAATAGTAATTTCTAGAGTTAAAATTTGGTTTTAGTGGACTTTAGTCAACATTTTTGTTAAACGGACCCGAATCTTTGTTCCAGCAATCCTGGGAGGTCCGCAATAAAATATGGGACTTGGGCGTATGCCCGGAATTGAATTCTGAGGTCCCTAGCCTTAGAAATTTTGTTTTGAAGAAAATTGTTCTACTGGTAATTCAAAAAATAAAGACAGGAAATAATATGTGAAATTGATGATATGAGGCCCGTATTTTGGTTCCGGAGCCTGGAACAACTTTTTTATGATAGTTATGTCCTATTTGGGAAATTTGATGGGAATCAGAGTTGATTTGATGTAATTCGGACATCCGGTTGAAAAGTAAGAAATTTGAGTGTTCTTGACGAAATCTTGAGTTTTGAGGTTAAATATGTAGATTTTGATGTTATTTTTATTATTTTATCACCCGAGCAAGTCCGTATAATGTTTTTAGACTTGCGTGCATGTTTGGTTTGGAGCCTCGAGGGCTCGGGTGAGTTTCGGGTAGGCTACAGAGAGTCTAGACTTAGTAAAATTTCCCAACAACTGTATTATGGTATTGCAGGCCTGTGATCTCGCATTTGCAAGATCACACTTCACATTTGCGAAGTCCTGGGCACGCCCCAGATCTCGCAAAGCGAGATTTTGGGTCACAAATGCGAATTCCACCTTTGTCGTAAATGCTACATTTTTATCGCATTTGCGATAAACCTAAAAAATCACAGGGTTCGCAAATGCGAACTCCAGCTAATTCTTTTTTATTCTTAACAACTTTTAACAAGATTACAACCAAAATTCTAGAGTTTTCATGGTAAAAATTGAGTTTTTGGGTAGAACTTAGGAATTTCAAAATTTGAGGATTTAGACCTCGAATTGAGGTCGGATTCCAATACCAATTGCATATCCCGGCTCGGGACAGATTGGGTAAACGGGTTTTTGTCCGAACCTCAAGTTTAGACCAAGCAGGTCCGGGGTCGATTTTTGTATTTTGGTAAGAAAACATAGGAAATCCATAGATTTTCAATAAAGTTTATTCTTTTAGGCTATGATTGATGATATTGAACCAATTGTAATTATATTCGAGCAGATTAGAAGCAAATTCTAAAGAAAACGCAGTGCTAGAGGAGTGAATTGCTTGTGAGATCGAGGTAAGTACTTTGTTTAATCTTTACTTGAGGGAATAGGAATCCCTACCCTGATTGTTATGTGAAATTGCTTGTGTGTGGTGTATAGGTGAGGTGACGAGTACATATACACTACCAAATTGTCTATTTAACATGATCCCTTACCTGTTTCCAATTATTTGCTTACTGGCTTAATTGATTTATGATTATTGAGGCTTACATGGCTATCTGGTTTCATCAAATTACTGTGAACTATTGTTTCAAGTATGTTAGAAGCGTTGGTTGTACCCTTGGTTTTCTTATGATACATAAAGAGTGAGCTGAATGACAGCGTTACGATATTTATATATATTCTGGTTGGTTTCATTATGAAATTATATTTGATGAAGTTTATGAGTTATATAGATTTATGTTTACAATTGTTGAGACAAAAATATTGTGAAAGGCTTGGCCTGAATTGGGAAGGTTTCATAAATAAATAAACTAATACGATATGTCTGGTGGGAGCAGGTTGCACGCTGCAACAAGGAGTAATAAAGGTGGACAGGTGGATTCGGGTTGCACGCCGCAACATGTTTAATAAGGGTGATATATATAGGAAGGTGTAATAAGGGTGGACAGGTGGGAGCGGGTTACACGCCGCATCAAGGAGAAATAAGGGAGGACACAGTTTTACTGATTTTTCAGGAAAAAGTAAAATTTTTAAAAATTACTGCTTTACTCTACTACTTTACGTATTTTAAACCTACTTCTATTTTTAAAATCATGATTTTGGAAATTTATGTAAGAATTTGGTTATAGCTGAGGCCTGAAAAAGGCAACTGAGTTATTATATTTATCGTTGCTGTTCATTGTTCTTGTTTTGTATAGAATTATTTTCTTGCTTTGTTATATATATTGTTACAGGTTATGTTACGTTGCCCTGCCTTAGCCTCGTCACTACTTCGTCGAGGTTAGGCTCTGCACTTACTTATTACATGGGGCCGGTTGTACTGATACTACACTTTGCACTCTTTTGTGCAGATCCAGGTACCGGCCATCGTTAGGAGATCTTAGTATCCCACATTCATCATTCGGAGACATAAGGTAGATCTCCAGGCGTCCGCAGATTCCTGAAGTCTTCTCCTAGCTTTATAGACATTGTTTTATTATATTCGAAACATATATATTAATTCTTTCAGCCCATTATTTGTAGTATTCTTAGTGGTTCATGAATTGTGAATCAGACTCTGGGGTAGTCTTATAGTTATATATTTAGTTAGTGGCTCATCTTAATTATTCCTTTATTATTTTATTCGTGAATTTATGCGTTGGGATTAATAACTTTAGTTTGATTTTGAGTTCTTTGGTTATAATTAAATAGAATTTGATGGAAATTAATTATATATGTTCCAACATTGGGTTTCCTATCAAGTGTGGTGTTAGGCGCCATCACGATCCCTAAGGTTGGGAATTTCAGTCGTGACAATGAAGCTTCCCTCGGGGAAGGAGTCACTGTCGAAAATTGTTAGGATCTCTGTATTTTCCTTTCTTTTTTGTGTAGGACCCTGGCTGATCTTTTGTTAATATATTCATTTGTATATTTATAAAATCTTTCTTCTTTGAATTTCGTCTTAATTTTTGACTTGTGAAATTTTCGATTTGCTTTGTGCCTTGTAACAAATTTTGATATACTTCATGTCTCGTAAAAAATATGTTTGACACTTCGGTTTTTAGGCAACTTGGCCGAAACCAAACTAATATTGCCTTTTGTAATCAAGTGAGCTCTTGCTCGAACTCAAAGTAGTAAGACCTTAGGTTTTAGTTGAGTGAGGATGGACTCCCGAGCTCAAAAAATATAATGGCCCTTAGGCTCTTGAATCGGCCCGATATGGTCTAAAAATGGCTTTTTCCCCTTTTCGGCATATATTGTTTAGATATATAGGAATTTGTTATGCCTTAGCACAAGGTTGTATTAAATTTGTTAGAAGGTTCGAACATGTCAACACCGCTTGAGGTTTTTCGAGGGCCGATATTATCGAAGCCCTTTGGTTATTTTGCCGAAGGTAGCCTTTTTAACCGGTTTACAAAAGAATCTGAAGGCCTATTTTTATTGCAGATTCCAGACGTCTCCGACTTGTGTTAGTTTGGCTGTAGCTTTGGGATATGCCTCTTAGGCTTATTTTCCCAATTATACTTTGAACTTGTTCAAAGTAATAGTCCCCGAGTAGGGTGACCTTGGCCCATAAAATTGAGGGTTGCCTCTTTGAGGTCTTATGGTCTCGAAGTTTAATAGTTCGAACATGTCGATTTTTTGACGGTGGTCCCCGAGTACGAGGTTAATCGTTTGAAGTTTAGTTTCCCTCGGCCCTTGAGCCAATTTTCACAAAAAACATAAGTATGGAACTTGTACAGTAGAAATTTCATTAAGGCACGAGATATATGGTAAGGAAAAGTACTTCTTTCAATAGTTCATACGTGCGTACATGTTTTTCCACTAGGGTTCGAGTAATCTATACGAACATGGTTCATTCTACCGTTTGGTCCTTTACAAAATTTTCCTATCGAGACCCTGTTGACATGATGTATTTTCTTTGAAAACATAACATCCGAGGGTCATGCCCCCCGGTATTCGAGGTTGATAGTAAAGAAGCCTCTAATACTCTACACAAATAATGGTTGCCTTGTTAAAAACCTTGCCGGAAAAACTCATTGGAATAAAAATCGGTCGAAGGGAAAAAGAGTACAACGCGTGCTTTAAGATCTAATATCTTCATGTTTGGAGTGATATTCGATGCCTTCGCTCGAACAACTGAAATAAATTGGTGTAAAATGTAAATGAAAAAGGAGAAGGTCCTACCTCAACAATAATATTGTTTGAGGAGTGATATATTCTAATTATTTCGTAGTTGTTCGCTGTTTATCGTGCCAAACTTGTAGGATGTTTTTTCGACGATGTCGAGGACCTGATATGGTCCTTCCCAATTTGGGCCGAGTTTTCCTTCGTTAGCGTCTCGAGTATTGAGAGTGACTTTTCTAAGAACTATGTCCCCGATTTTGAAGAGGAAGGTTTGTCCTTTGATTATACCTTTCGATGCGTTGTTTTTCTGAGGCCATTCGGACGAGGGTGGCTTCCCGTTTTTTGTCTAGTAGCTCGAGGCTCGTAATAATAGCCTCGTGATTTGACCGGTATCAAGGCTTCGGTGCCATATACTAAGGAGAACGGTGTTTCCCCCATATTGGATTTTGACGTTGTTCGATATGCCCAAAAGACTTTGGGTAAAATTTCTCTCCATTTTCCCTTGGCGTTGTTCAATTTCTTCTTTAGATTCTGAATGATGGTCTTGTTTGTCGTTTCGGCCTATCCGTTCCCACTAGGATGATATGGTGTCGATAGGATTCTTTTGATTTTGTGATCTTCGAGAAACTTTGCCATTTTGCTGCCGGTGAATATATTTCCATTGTTGCATACGATTTCGGCAGGTATCCCGAATCGACATATGATGTGATCCCATATGAAGTTTATAACTTCTTTTTCTCTGACTTTCTCGAAAGCTTGTGCTTCAACCCACTTAGAGAAATAGTCAGCCATAAATAAAATGAATTTAGCTTTACCTAGGGCTGATGGCATAGGGCCGATGATATCCATTCCCCATTTCATGAATGGCCATGGGGATAAGAGTGAAATAAGTTTCTCTCCGGGTTGGTGGATCATCGGTGCATACCTTTGGCACTTACCACATTTTCGAACGAATTCTTTAATGTCTTTTTCCATATTGCCCCAATAGTGTCCCGCTCTTATGAGTTGTGAACTAGTGATTCAGCACCAGAGTGGTTCCCGCAAGTACCCTGGTGAACTTCTCGTAGGGCATAATCGGTGTCTCCTGGTCCCAAGCATAGTACCAACAGTCCATCGAACATCCTCTTATATATTGTTCCATCTTCAGCCAAAGTGAATCAAGCAGCTTCTGTTCGTGGAGTTCTTGATTCCTTAGGGTCCGATGAGAGCTTTCTATTGTTCAAATACTGAATACATTTATTCCTCCACTCCCAAGTTAGGATCGCAGAGTTTATTTTTGCACGGCCTTCTTCGATCACTGACTTCGAAAGTTGTACGACAGTCCCCGAGCTGATTTCGTCATCTTCGACCGATGTCCCAAAATTTACAAGGGCGTCTACTCCACTGTTCTGTTCTCGAGGTACATCTTGTAAGGTCCATTCTTTAAATCGATGTAATGTTACCTGTAGTTTATCCAAGCATCTATGCATTCTATCCTCTCGAACTTCGAAGGTTCTGTTTGTTTGGTTTACCACCAGCAGGGAGTCACATTTAGCCTCGATGACCTCTGATCCCAAGCTTTTAGCTAGCTCGAGACCCACAATCATGGCCTCGTACACGGACTCGTTGTTATTCAACATAGAAGTTTTGATAGAGTGCCTAATTTTATTGCCTATGGGCAGCTTCAAAGCGATGCTTAGCACATACCCCTTCACATTCGAAGCACCGTTTGTGAAAAGGGTCCGCACACCCGATGACGTACCGATTTTAGCAAAAGTTCCTTTTCGACCTCGGGTACGAGGGCTAGCGTGAAGTCGGCCATGAAGTCTGCTATGATTTGAGACTTAATGGAAGTTCGGGGTTGATACTCGATATCATACATTCTGAGTTCGACGACCCATTTGGCCACTCAGCACAAATGTTTGGGCTTATGCAAAACATTACGAAGAGGATAAGTGGTAACCACACATATTGGGTGACACTGAGAATATAGTTTTAGTTTCCTAGTGAAGCTTATTAGAGCAAGTGCCAATATTTCTAAGTGTGGGTATCGAATTTCGGCATCGCCTAAAGTTCGACTTACATAATAAATGGGAAATTGCGTACCTTGCTCTTCTCGAACTAGGACACCACTTACCACGACCTTTGAGACTGCTAAGTATAAGTAAAGTTGTTCGTCTTTCTTTGGAGTATGAAGAAGTGGTGGACTTGAAAGGTTCTGTTTTTACTCTTCCAATACTTGTTGGCATTACGGGGTCTGAGCAAAATTGTTCTTCTTTTTGAGCAACGAAAAGAACCTGTGTCTTTGATCTGAAAACCTCGAAATGAATCGGCGTAAGGCGACTATTCGCCCTCTCAATCTTTGCACGGCCTTAACATTGTTCACGACTGTGATGTCTTCGATCACCTTGATTTAATCGGGGTTGATTTTGATTCCCCGATTTGACACCATAAAGTCGAGGAACATGCCCGAAACGACCCCGAAAGCACATTTCTCGTGGTTGAGCTTCATGTTGTATTTTCTTAATATGTTGAAGGTTTCGTACAAATGTGCCAAATGGTCCTTTACGCGCAGGGAATTAACTAGCATATTGTCAATATATACCTTCATTAATTTACCTATTTGTTCATCGAACATTTTGTTCACTAGGCGTTGGTAGGTAGAACCAGCATTTTGTAGTCCAAATGGCATTACGTTATAGCAATATGTGCCATACTTTGTGATGAATAAAGCTTTTTCCTGATCCTCCGGGTTCATTTGAATTTGATTTTACCTGGAGTAGGCGTCAAGAAAACTAAGGATCTCGTGGTCGGCCATGGCATCGATCATGCGATCGTTGTTGGATAGAGGAAAAGAGTCTTTGGGACATGCTTTGTTTAAATCTTTGTAACCTACGCACATCCTAAGTTTGTTCCCCTATTCAGGGACTACAACTACATCTTCTAACCACTCGGGATGTTTTACTTCCCGAATGGATCTAATTTTGAGAAATGTAGTTACCTCGTCCTTGATGAATGCATATTTTACCTCGGACTGGGTTTTTTTTTTTTTTACCGTCCTGAACTTTAGGTCCAGACTCAATCGATGTGTTGTTATCTCCGGTGAGGTCCCTATCATATCTAAGTGGGACCAAGTAAAACAATCCATGTTATCGATAAGATATTTAATGAGTTTCTTCCTGAGTTCGGGGGTTAACCCCGTACCCAGGTATACCTTTCGTTCGAGGAGATACTCCATCAATATAATCTACTCCAGCTTTTCGACAGTTAATTTAGTGGCATCAAAATCTTCGGGAATAATGAAGGATCGAGGGATCCAGCAGTCATCGTGCTCTTCCTACATTCCCTGCTTTTCCAATTGAGTCGAGGATGGTGGATGTACTTCCTATTTAGCCTCCAGTTTTCCCTTGACCTCCGATCTTTTTGTTGTCGAAAGCGCTGATATCGGTATTACCTCATCGGCCACGAACATTTCTTTTGCAGCATGTTTCTCTTTATATATTGTTTTTACCTCGTCCAGCGTTAGGAATTTCAACATTTGGTGGAGATTTGAAGGAACTGCCCTCATGTTGTGAATCCAGGGCCTTCCCTACAGGGTGTTTTACCTCATATTGCCCTCAATTATATGGAATTTGGTTTCTTGTATTGTTCCAGCTACGGTCACCGGTAAAATGATTTCACCTTTAGTTGTTTCGTTGGCCATGTGGAAACCATTCAGGACTCGAGCTGCAGGTACGATTTGATCTTGCAGGCCAAGCTGCTCGACGACCCTAGATCAGATAATATTTGCCGAGCTACCTGGATCGATTAAAACACGATTAACTTGAATTTTATTTATAATGATAGAAATTACTAGAGCGTCATTTTGGGGTTGAGAAATTTCTTCAGTTTCCTCATTGTTGAATGATGCGGTTCCTTCTGGAACATAGTATCGGGTCCGTTTTTCCATAGTAATTGATACTTCAGTGCGTTTGAACACGGGCCCTTATGGAATATCAACCCCACCTACGATCATATGGATCACATGTTGTGTCTCTTCTTGTTCGTTTTTCTTGTTGGTGTCCCTTTCTCTGAAATTGTTTTTGGCTCGATCACTTAAGAACTCTCAAAGGTGGTCGTTGCTGAATAGATTGGCTACCTCCTCCCTCATTTGCCTACAATCTTCAGTTCTGTGGCCATGTGTACCGTGGTACTTGCAAATAGATTGGGATTTCTTTGGAAAGGATCACTTTGTATGGGTCTGGGCCACCTAGTATCTTTGATTTTCCCAATTGCCGATACAATAACTGATCCGTCGATATTGAAGTTATACTCTTATAATCGTTGTGACTTTGTGGGATCGGCATGCTTATCAAAACCTCCTTTGATCATAAGTCCTTGAGAATTCTGTCCTCGATCTCTCATTCGATCGATTTGGGTGGAATTGCGTCCGGGACCGTCACTCTTGCGATCCGCGTTGTATGGCTGATATCGGTCTCTTTCGACCGAGGTTCCTTATTAATATCTCTATGGTTTCTTCCTGCGGGCTTGTTCAGATATACAGAACCAGAAGAAGTTCCCAATTGGTCATCCTCCACTGTAATCTTTGACTAATACCAATTATGTACGTCGGCTCAGGTTACCGCAGGATATTCAATCAAGTTGTGCTTCAGTTGACGTGACGCTATGGAACTTCGTTCATTCAACCCCTGAGTGAAGGCTTGAACATCCCAATAATCTGTGACCGGAGGTAACTCAATGTGTTTCATTTGGAACCGAAACACGAACTCCCTAAGCATCTCGTTATCCTTTTGGTTTACTTTGAAAAGGTCTGATTTCCTAGTCACAACGTTTATGGCCACGACATGTGCCTTTACAAAAGAATCCGCAAGCACTTTGAATCAGTTAATGGAATATGGCGGTAGATTATGGTACCAAATCATTGCTCCCTTCGATAGAGTCTCTCCGAACTTCTTCAACAGAACATACTCGATCTCATTATCATCCAAATCGTTACATTTTATGGCACATTTATAGGAGGTGACATGCTCGTTGGGATCGATTTTCCCATTATACTTAGGGATTTCTGGCATACAGAATTTCTTGGGAATGGGATTCGGATCCGCACTTAGAGGAAACAGCTTGTGTACAAACTTCTTTCAATCCATTCCTTTCAAAATTGGCGGTGCCCCCCTATCTGATCAACCCGGGATTTGTACGTTTCTACTTTCTTATCATTAGCCTCAATTTTCTTCTCTCCCGATTCAATTCATTTTGTGAGCTCGTCGAGCATCTTACCTATTGCAGGGTCAGTCCCCGATTTACTAGAATTTGATCTTTCTGGTACTGGCTCGGTCAGGCGGGCGACTTCAGGTTCGACCCCACTCGGCGTTCGATGCTGGTTTTGTATTTGTGAAATAATGGCTTGTTGAGCCTGAAGCATATCGAATATCACTTGAAGCCTGACTCCTGCATCTCCTCCGCCCTGTGTACCTCGACCAGTAGATCGGCCTTCCTTGCGTGTACTCCCTTGGAGGTCCGCGCCCAAATTTGCATTTAGAGCAATATGAGAACTGACGTCGAGTGGATTGGCAATCGGTACTCCCTCAAGATCAGCTTGAGGCACCTCGACCCCTGGAGCAACTACATTTTCATTTTCCTAGTGAAATCTGAGGCAATTATCACAATGTGTGGGGGTGGTTCGTGAGTTTGAAATATTTTATCCTGAAAGAAAAAATAGTTGACAAGAACAAGCGTAAATTAGTGTGTGTTATCACATAAGTATTGAATAATCACTATTATCCTTAGCCCCACGGTGGGCGCCAAACGTTTTACCTAAAATTTGGATAACAATTAAACTTATATTGTGGTTTTAAGGATATGTGATTTCACTTAATACCAATTGATAAATTTGAAAGTAAATTACAAAATTAAACTATGAATAAATAAAACATGTGTTCAAACAAAGCTTGAGCCTCGAATCAAGATACCCTCGAACTGATATGTGCAAAAATAGTAAAGACGGAATAAACTGATGAACAAGAACACAATTAACGAAGAAAGAGTTGTATTGTTTTTTTTTTATCAATGAACATGATGCCTGCAAATTATTAGAACTCCTTGTTGCGACCAAACACACTCACACAAGTATACGTGGTCGTCACGTAATAGAGTAGTGAGTAGGGTATCGTTTCCCACGAAGACTTATGATTAACTTTTAACTGATTCAAACTCAATTAACTCATCTATTCAAAAGATTTCTCACAAAATAGATAATTTACTAATTTACTACCTAAAAATTATCTAGTTGTTGATTGATTGACAGGGATGATATTACTCATAAGAATCTGTCGAGTTCTTACTCGCCTATTCTAGCTAACTTAATGCCTATATGTCTATGGAATTAAGATTAACAAGAATGCATTTACACTTCGTGTATTTCAACCAAGCAAAGAAATTAGGTATATCGCTATCCTAATTGCGAATCTGTTCCCCGATGCCCGGGTTCAAGAACCTGTTCTATTTAATCCTATATGCAATCTAGAATTACCACTTTCGAGTTAAATTCTAGATTCATAGATAGTATTCCACTGTTAGCTACTCAACAAAATAATTAAAAACAGAATTAAATAATCAACTTCATCAAATTAAACTTCAAACATCAACATTCATGTATACCCATGACCTTAGAAAAATAAGGTTGTTAGCCACTCATGTTCATACAATCATCTAAATTAATGTTTTCAAACATAAAATTAATGAATACAAGAGGAAGAATGGAAGAATTGCTCAAATCTGTGTTCCTGAGTGTTTTGTACTTTTGTTGTTCTCTAATACTCACGTCCTCCCCCAAAAATAGGTTTAGGTTGGCTTTTATATGAGTTGGGGGCGTCTTGGGGTCGAAATAATCGAGTCCTAGTCGAAACTGGCCAAATTAACATTTTGAGCGTCCAGGGCAGCGTAGGGCGCTGGCCCTGGCGCTCAAATAATTAAGCTCTTGGAAATTGCGCCTCAGCCAGCACCTCACGCTGGCGGTGGCCCTCAAAATTCACTTTTTTCCTTTTTGTCCCGATTTCGCTCCATTTCATCCCAAATTGCATCCGAATGATTCCTACACATGTATACCAAAATTTAGTAAAAATCATCGTATTAAACATCTCAAATTGTCGAGACATGAGCAAAATGTGAGTAGATTTATATTAAAATATGCATACATGAAGCTGATTATCAATACCTCACACTTAGACTCTTGCTCGTTCTCGAGCAATGGAACTATATTAACATCCCCAAAATGTGATTAGCACTATCAAAGAGAACTTCACAATTAATTCAATCAAACACCTTACCTTTTGACTATGATCGATATCGGCAATTAAGCATGAAGACACAAATATAACATTCTTCCCGTTTTTTAATAGCCCAAGTATACTCAATATTATTCAACCAACTCAGTCAACTCAAGAAACCTCTCAACAACTACCTTACCTCAAAATATAACTCGTTACCACTAAGTATTCTCAACTCACACACTTACCCAACACAAGAAAGTATACAACATCATCAATCCCTCATGAGACCAAGTGCCCTCACAATAAGAAAAAGAGTGAATATCAAAGTAGTCCACACATTCAAATATGTCATTGAACATAAATTAAGGACATCACACAATTGAACAAAATTCACTCACTCTCACAAAGAATTCATGTGCATCTCGTGGTCGTACCATAAGCTTGCCCGTAGTGTACATCTCTACTAATCAAAGCTAGCCAAATCTTAGATTAATTAGGACTTTAAGGTTGTAATGTAGGCTAAGGGATGGGTAGGATACATTTAGGAAGTGTGACTAACCCTCCTAAGAATTTTAATACACTACACTCACAATTCAAACGCAATTCTTCTCAACTCATTAACTTGTCATACATCATAACTAACATCACCCACGTTTCCATTAAGAACCTCTATAGTTTCACTAGCACAAGTGAAAAGGATTAGGAGGTGTGTCTTTCTACATTATTTGAAATTTTGTTTGCTTTTTCTTGCAAAAAAAAATTTCTCTTTTTTTTTCTTTTCTTTCACACACTTCATACCTTGAATTTCATAAGCTAGTGACATTTATTCACAATTTTAGTGAACCTTAAGGGCCCTTCCATGGTTTCACTCAAAATCAACTTTCCCATCTCTCACTTTACTTCTTTTAGCCACTAAGTGCCTTAGGAGGTAAAGGTTCGACAATCTCGAATTAAGAACAAACTAGGAGTGCGGCTTGTAATGTGGTTGCCAAGGAAACGGTCTATAGGCTCAAAGGGGCTAACAACGGAAAAATTTTATTTGTCAATGACAAGCGCCTTTATGGTCAAGCAAGAAACGCCTACGTCATCTTCTAGACTACCACAACTTAATGATTTCACGTTGATTAAACACGCTTATAGACTACACAAAATAGCACATAATATCACCAATCCTTACACACACATGGAACTTGACTCACTCATACGGTTCTGTGCGACTCTCAAGTCAAGCAAGCATAGCAAGTTGAAACGTTTTAACCAACAATGCACTAGGTGGCATACAAGTCAATCAACTAAGAAAAATGCGTCAAAGAGTATGATACTTAATTTATTTGGGCCTTAAAATTCAAATCATATATGCAGGAAGACAGAGCACATGCCATAAATTAACTTGCCAACACCAAACATGACAATAGGTACCTCAGAGAAATCTCAGTTTTCTCCCTTATCCTACTCCTAAGAAAAAGTAATAATAAAAAACTAAACTAGAATACCCAGTTCTAGCTACACCCTTGGAAAAGAACCGGTGTCGAAAGAAAAACAAAGGCATACTACCTAACTACCTAAAATAAATCTTTTTGGTATTTTTTTTAATAGGACTTTAATCCCTCAAGAAAATTGTCCAACACATTCATCGCGGGAAAAGTCCAAACTTTTTCTAACTTTTTTTTAAAGTTTAGCCAATTAGACTATGTTAATATTATACTAAGATAAATGGTAAAAGAAAATAAAACAATAACACTTACAAAGAAAGAAAATAATTCTTTTTTATACAATTACACTAAAGGGAGAATTCCCCCACCCCCACACTTAAGCAATGCATAGTCCCTGGTGCATAAAAATTCAAAATAGAGTAAAGTGGAAAGAAAGAACTCCCTGCTAGTGGGATGCTGCCTCCTCAGGGTTCCCACCAACTATGACAATGGTCTCATCATCATCACCCAAGGGCACCAGAGCCATTGGTCCCGTAACATCATCATCATCATCCTCATCGTCCGATCCCTTGTAAGTGTTTTCATCCTCACACAAATGAATGGGACTGCCTGGTGCTATACCCAACATCTCCTTTGAAGAATTGGAGAGATCATTTCGCAAGTGCTTGCGCTCCTTCTCTGACACCCCTAGCCTAATCATGATAACATTGAGGGTGTTGTAAAGATACATGTTGTAAGTTTCGACCCTCTCATTCCTAGCAGCTTGGGTGAGCTTGAATGAGGACTTTAGCAGGGATGTGATGTCCAAAAATGTTGTGGGCGCCTCCACCACCTCATCATAGCCAGGGTACTCTGGTACCCCGCGAGATAGCATGTATTGTGTCAGAACATTTCCAAAGAAGAACCTCATGATCCTCCCTCCAAAACGGTTTCGGGCAATTTCTCCAAGCATGAGCTCACCCCTATTTAATGGTCGCCCGATCATCAAGAAGTAGATCACACACACTTGATCTCGAGTTCACTCACTATTATTCTCAACGGGCATTAATCTTGCTTGCACAAAGTTTTGCCAGACCTTGGCCATTTTGTTGAAGTCGAACGGTCTCAAGGTGCGTATTACCTTTAGTCTAGGTCCATTTTGCATTAAAATCAATGCCACAAAGTGTGTGACGTATTACCTGGTAGCATGGACTCTTAACAAACTTGCGTATCCGCCGTGAATTTAGGCTATAAACTCCCAAGAAGTTACACAGGGCTTCCGTATCCATATAAATTCCCTTTCCTCGGACCCATGACTTGTCAAACCCCTCATTCCAATTGGCATATAATTATCTCACCATGATTAGATTCGCAGGGCCCGGACATTCAAGGAGCTTATCCATCTTTTTTTTGATCAATCTAGAAAGAACATCGGGGAAGTTCCGTTCCAAGGCCTTCACATTTATCCCCATCTCTTACACATATGTTCCATGTGGCACAAAAGTATCATGCCATTTGATGGCATCATCCCGAACTAGTTCAACTCGAGGCCGTGGTGGCCTCGTTGACTCGCTTGCAATTTTCTTTCCCCTGGCTTGTCGATAGGAACTCTCTCCTTGCTTGCGTTTCGTTTGAGGGGGAGCAGTAGAGGAGGACTTCCCTACCCCTTTTCCTTTAGCGGCTCCGTCACGAGCCATAGCAACCTACAAATTATAAACACAATGATGAGAAAGAATCAAGAAATTTTGCCTAAGGTCATCGTGAGAGGCAAGATGACCCCACACATAAAATTAAATGTTATGTATAATTGAATCATGTTATTGATCCAACGTGCACCAATGTGTCATCACAAGAGTAAAGGTACTCAGACTTCCCTATGCCATACAATTTATTTAATCTAACGTGGCCATAACTTAACTATGGTGCAAGCATAACAAGGTTCAAGTCTACATTACTACAGTCATTTAGTACACTAAATACGACTTACAAGAGATTAAAACAAAATACAGTACCCCAAACACCCCACACTTCGCCCAACCTCATATAAAACTACACTCGGCTACTTATACTTCACCGGTGTTCATAATTAGTCTCTTAAGAATTTTTAAAAAAACCTCCTGTGGGCACCAATTTTGATCTTGTATTTCAAAAATGGTGGAACAAGGTGGCCCTCCCAAATTTACATTAAGTGGAGGGGATTATAGTTTACTACTTCAAACACATTCACATTCAGATTTTTCACCAAAATGTGTGTACCATAAGAGCACCCACATTAACATCAAAGTATGTTTGATAAACCTACGGGATTGGGGGATTGGGTGTTACGCCCCACAATATTATGTCGATGTTATGCTCCGCAGTAATATATTACGATGATGCTACCCTCTACAGTAATATATTACGATGATGTTACGCCCTACAGTGTTACGTCAATGTTATACTCCGCAATATTATATTACGATGATGTTACATACCGATGTATTATATTACGACGATGTTACGCCCTGCAGTAATGTAAGTTGAATTTGTCGTAAGATAATTGACATCAGTTCAAGGACAAGATTATTTGGAGATTATAAGTATTATGCTATTTCAAACAAGTGACGAGTAAATTCGTGAAGGTGAGAGGGTAAGCAAATCAAAGAAAATAAATTTCGTCAAAGTTTGACATTTTAGGATAAAATACGGTCTAAGCTATAATACCATGTATTTATGGACTAGTGTCATACAAGGTACCACATGGCCATGATTGCAAGATGTATAAAGTGTGTTAAAAGTGAGTGGTATTATAAGTAATTTGAGATAATTCTTAATTATGTGGGTAATTGATTAATTATTTGTTAATGAAAGATTAACAAGTTGATTAAGAAATTGGTGGATAATTAGTTAAAATCTTTGGAGAAGCTTATGGAACTTTAACGTGGCAGCAAAGTCTTTTGTCAATTAGTGACTCTTTACTCATGTAACAAAGGTGGCAAATATAGATAAAAGTCGTCACTAAAGTGGGGCCCACTCCCAAAAGGTTAAGAGAACCTCTTTAATTCATTTTTGGATCTCTACATGTTAGAGAATGCTTCAGCAAACTCATTCACAGTGTTAGCAACGTAATTTGCTACAAAGTTCATATAAGACTACTTAGCAACGTGAAAAGTGCAATCTTTCTCGAGAATATCATACGAATTTTTTCTACTTCGATCTGCCGTTACGTAATTTGTCGCAATTGATGTGTGTTAGTGTGGTGACACAAAAAGTCATCTTACGTAAATTTAATTATGAATGTGTTCTGAGGCCCCGAAAGCCTCTGTTAATCTCACCTCGATGTGCGTGTGTAGCCCGGGCACGTAGCCGGGAAGCCTTTATGTGGAAACTTGATAAAGAGTTGAATTTATGATAATTAATTGATTAAAGTTGACTTTGGTCAACATTTTGATAAACGAACCCGGATCCGTGATTTGACGGTCCCGGAGGGTTCGTACAAAAATAAGGGACTTGGGCGTATTCCCAGAATCGAATACCGAGGACCCAAGTCCGAGAAATGAATTTTTAAAGAAAATTGTTTTCTGAAAATAATAAAGGCTTATGAAAATGAACCTCGATGTCAAACCTGTGTTACCGGGCCCGTATTATGGTTCCGGAGCCCGGGACAGGTTCAATATGTGTTATTTTAAGTTATCTGTGAAATTTGGTAAGGAACGAACTTGATTTGACGGGTTTCGGATCAAAAATGGGAAATTGAGAGTTAATGAAGTTTTGAGGATTTTCATAGAATTTGAAATTTTGTTTGGAACGTGATTTTATGCTATCGAGGTCCGAACAGAATTCCGGGACCGGTAAAGATTCCGCTATGTCATTTATGACTTGTCTGCAAAATTTGATGTCATTCCGAGTCGTATAGGTCGGTCCGGCGCATGTTTATAGAAATCAAGAACTTGAAATTTCTTAAGTTATGGTTTTAGGGGTTTTGGGTGTGATTTTGAGATTTAGCGTTGTTTTGGGTGTTCTGAAGGTTCGAGCGAGTCCGTATTATGATTTGGGACTTGTTGGTATATTTGGACGAGGGCTCGGGTGGGCCCAGGTACCTCCCGGACCCCGCACGAGGCTAAAAACCAGCTAAAGATACTGTTGGTGCAGCTATTGCTGGTGTGACCGCAGCTGCGATTGCCCAGCCACAGGTGCGGGACCGCTCCTGCGGTCCCAGCCTCGCAGGTGCGCATCTTCCAGAGGTGCGGACCATTTTTCGCAAAAGAGGGACCGCAGGTGCGGCCCCGAACTCTGCAGGTGCGAACCCAGCTCCCCCGGCCATTTTCCGCAGGTGCGGCCATTTCCTCACAGGTGCGGGACCGCAGGTGCAGTCCCAGGGTCGCAGGTGCGAAAACCCCTTTAGGCAGACTGTTTTTAAAGTGCAAAACTCGGGTTTCCTTCATTTCCTTCATACCAAAAACCCCATTAGAGACTTGTGAGCTTGGGAGGAGCACACCCCGACCTAGCTAATGTTAAGGTAAGTTAATTCCTTCCTAATACTAGTTTTATGCATGAATAATTAATGGGATTACCTACTAAATTAATGGAAAATCAAGAATTGGGTAGAAAATTTAGGGCTCCTAAAAAATTGGCGTATTGTCCGTTTAATGCTATGAATTCAAGTAGAAACTTCATATTAATTATCCTTAGGCTATGGGTGAGTGATTCCTCCAAGAATTTTCGGGATTCGAGCATGCGGGCCCGGGGTCAAAATTTTAGTATTTTCGGAATAATAGTAGAAAATGTATAATTAGGCCTTGGAATTGGTTATTGAGTAATTATTGATGTTAATAAATCCATTATGTCTAGATATTATCGATTTGGAGTTGGATTCGAGAGGAAAGGCTGTGATCGAGGCTTGACTTGCATTTTGGAGCCGAGGTAAGTGTTTGGCCTAACCTTAGCTTGAGGGAATAGGTATAGAGTCTTATTTGCTATGTGTAAATCATGTCCAACATATAGGTGAGGTGACGGGTACCTATATGTTGTTGTCAAGCATGCCCGTAGGTCAAATGTGATGAATCATACCGTGTTCTTAATATTCTCTGTACTATGAGTAATTGGTGATTTAGAAGTGATACCTTAATGTTGTTCCATGACATGGGGGGTTATTGTGTTATTTGTTTCAGTTGAGGCTTTTACTGTTGATATTGTATTTCTGATGCGAGGTTGGCTATAGCTGAGTCCCTTACTAGGACGATAGAATTTTATGAGTATTTCCATACACTTGAGACTTCTTATTGTTGATTTTCACATTATATTGTTGCTTTTTATTATTTATCGCACGAGGGGACATGCCGTGCTGATTTTTTATTATTTATCGCATGAGGGGACATGTCGTGCTGATTGTTTATTATTTGTCACACGAGACAACATGCCGTGTTGATCATTTATTATTTATCGCACGAGGGGACATGCCGTACTGATTGTTTATTATTTATCACACGAGGGGACATGCCATGCTGATTGTTTATTATTTATCACACGAGGGGACATGCCGTGCTGATCGTTTATTATTTATCGCACGAGAGGACATGCTGTGTTGATTGTTTATTATTTATCACACGAGGGGACATGCCGTGTTGGTCGTTTATTATTTATCGCACGAGGGGACATGCCGTGCTGATTGTTTATTATTTATCACACGAGGGGACATGTCGTGTTGATCGTTTATTATTTATCGCACGAGGGTACATGCCGTGCTGATTGTTTATTATTTATCACACGAGGGGACATGCCGTGTTGGTCGTTTATTATTTATCGCACGAGGGGACATGCCGTGCTGATTGTTTATTATTTATCACACAAGGGGACATGGCGTGTTAATCGTTTATTATTTATCGCACGAGGGGACAAGCCGTGTTGATTGTTATTGTTATCACACGAGGGGACATGTCGTACCGATGTATTACTGTTTGGTGCACGAGGGAACATTCCATGCCGAGTGATTTGTGAGGTGATGCACAAGGGTTCATGCAGTGCCTTGTGTTATTTATTATCTGTTCTGAGGTGTTAAATTCTTGTTTTACTGCTACATTTCAGTTGTTACCCTGTTCCACTATGCTAGTATTTGTTGCCCCTTTTTCCTCCAGCATGCTCTCCCCGTATCTGTTTATACTTGCTTATTTCCGCCGATGTCTTTCCTGTTATTATATAGAATTGTGCAGGTACGTATATTGTTGTCAGTCCTAGCCTCGTCACTACTTCGCCGAGGTTAGGCTCGGCACTTACTCAGTACATGGGGTCAGTTGTACTGATGCTACACCTGCACTTCTTTATGTTGTGCAGACTACGCAGCCGGACCCGGTGGTCACTGACGGTCGGAGCATTTCATCAGTGCATACAGGAGACCTCGAGGTAGACTCGCAGACATGTGTGGGCCTTGGCGTCACCTTCTACCCTTCACTTTCAGCTCTGTCTTATCTTATAGTTTCAAAGACAGTCATATGTACTTATTTCAGACCTTTATATTTAGTAATCTCTTAGACAGTTCGTGAGTATGTGACACCAGTTCTGGGTTATATGTATGGGTTTTACTTCGAGGCTTGCTATGTTATTTTTTGTAATTTTGTTAACTTTCATATTGTTAATTATAGCTGCCCTTGTCATCCCGTTCATTTTAGTTGTTAATGAGATTATTTAGTTCAAACGTTGGCTTTTCTAGCAAGTTCAACGTTAGACGCAGTCATGGCCCGAAGGTGGGATTTCGGGTCGTGACAGTTAGAGGGATTGTCAAGTGAATCGATTCAGGTATGTTAAGGTTGTCCCTTCTTTCTTTTTTAGCATGATCTATACTATACAAATGAAATGAGCAAATGCACAACTTCAATAAATGACTCTATTCATAGAAGTATTAGAGGTGCCTATGTTCTTGAATTCCCATGTGTCTTATTATTACATATTCTTTCATAGGTCTAAAAAATAGGTAAGTTGAAAAAGTTTATTTCATCATATTAATCAGAGGTATAATGGTCTTACGACGTTCCGAGAAATTTTATTGACATACTTCTCATGCATTGCTTTCATTTATACATGTACATTGATGTGATGACCCAAAAGGTCGTCCTAAGTAATTCCAGCTAAATCTGTGTTTCGAGGCCCCAAAAGCCTCCGTTAATCTCACCTCGATATGCGTGCACAGCCGGGGAAGGTAGCTGGGAAGCTTTCATGTGAAAATTTGACCCAAAAAAATAGGATTTTTGAATTGAATAATTGAATAAAGTTGACTTTGGTCAACATTTTGGTAAACAGACCCGGACCCGTGATGTGGCGGTCCCGGAGGGTCTGTAGGAAAATATGGGACTTGGGCGTATGCCTGGAATCGAATTCCAACGCCCCAAGCCCGAGAAATGAATTTTTAAAGAAAATTATTTTCTGGAAATAATAAAGGATTTTGAAAATGAGTAATTATGTGAAAACCGTGTTATCAGGCCGTATTACGGTTTCGAAGCCCGGAACAGGTTTATTATATGTTATTTGTCCTATCTTTGTAATTTGGTGTAAAACAGACTTGATTTGATTGGTTTCGGATCAAATGAGGAAAATTGGAGTTAATGAAGTTTTGAGAAATCTCATAGAATTTTAAATTTGGTTTTGAATGTGATTTTATGTTCCCAAGGTCCGAATGAAATTGCGAGGCCGGGAATAGTTCCGCTACGTTATTTATGACTTGTCTGCAAAATTTGAAGTCATTCCGAGTAGTTTAGGACGGTTCGGCGCATTGAAGTGAATTCTAGAATTTCAAGTTCTTAGTTTTGATTCAATTTGGTTTTGGGGTGGAACTTTGAGTTCCGTTGTTGTTTTCCATGTTCCGGAAGTTCGAGCTAGTCTGTATCATGAATAAAGACTTATTGGTATATTTGGACGGGGGCTCGCGTGGGCCCAGGTGCCTCCCAGACACCACACTAGGCCAAAAACTAGCTAAAACAACTGTTGGTGCAGCTGTTGCTGGTGTGACCGCAGGTGCGGTTGCGCAGCCGCAGGTGCTGGTCCGCTGGTGCGGAAATCCCTCCGCAGGAGCGGGACCGCTGGTGCGTCTCCCAACTCCGCCGGTGCGAGCCCAGGGTCCCAAGCCCCTTTTCCGCAGGGGCGAAGAATTTCTCGCAGGCGCGTGACCGCACCTGCGGTCCCAAGGTCGCAGGTGCGGAAATCACTGTTGCCAGCCCCTTTTAAATGTCCAAATTACAGGTTTTTCTTCATTTTACCCACCATCAGCTTCCATTAGAGAGCAACCAAGCTTGGGCAGCACCTCCCACGACCACCGACTGTAAGAGGTAAGTTAAACCCCATAATCTTCTAGCTTTAACATTTATTCCTAGTGTAACGACCCAGCCGGTCGTTTTGTGTGTTGGGACTCCGTTCCCGTGAATGACTCTTTCCATAGCGACTACTCGTGCCTTATGACTTGTGTGGGCAGGTAGTTCGAGATTCGGAAGTGATTTGGCCAGTTCAGGAACACTTGGTTCCTGAAGGCTAGCCTATTTGGCTAATTTTGGTTCCGAGCAGCATTTTGAGCAAACGACCTCGGAATCGAGTTCTAACAGCTCCAGCAGCTCTGGATGATGATTTCAGACTCGGGAGTGTGTTCGCCTCGGGTTTCTGATGACCCGGGAGTATTTCGGCACCTGAATTGGAATTCAGGATTTCATGTGATTTGGAATTCAGCCTGGAATTGGACCTCGTGATATCATGGTCCGAATGGAATTCCGGAACTGGCAATAGTTCCGTATAGTCATTTATGACTTGTCCGCAAAATTTGGGGTCATTCCGAGCAGTATAGACCCGTTCGGCGTATTGATGAGCCATTTGATTTTTCTTGAAATCCTAAGTTTGATCTAAGGGGTTTTGGAGAGTGATTCTTGGTTTGAATGATGTTTTTAGTGTTCTGGGAGCTCGAGCAAGTCCGTCATGTGATTTGGGACTTGTTGGTATAATTTGTCAAGGGCTCGGGTGGGCCCAGGGGTCTCCCGGACCCCGATCGGGGTCAAAAACCAGCAATTTGCATAGCTTGTGGGAATTTTCTTGTGTGACCGCACCTGCGGTCAATGATCCGTAGGCGCGAGGTTTGCACCAGCGGAAAATCAATCGCAGGCGCGGCTCCGCAGGAGCGGACCAGACTCCGTAGGCGCGACATTCCCCAGAGGCCCAGGCCATCGCAGGTGCGGCCAATTTCCCGCAGGTGCGAGTCCGCACCTGCGATCCAAAGTCCGCAGGTGCGAGAATTACCCCCCTGTGCCTAGGCCTTTTTCCGCAGGAGCGACCCTTTTCCCGCAGGTGCGAGTCCGCACTTGCGATCCAAAGGTCGCAGGTGCGGAAACTTCTGGGCAGACCTATAAACAGCTCTTTCGTGAATTTCTTCTCAAAGAACAAATATTTCCTCCATTGTTGCACACCCCAAGAGCTCCAGAGCAGTGATTTCGGCCTAATTACTCAGGTAAGTAATTTTTTGGCCTACGCATATTAAAACCTTCAATTCTTTGGGAATTTCATCTTCCAAATTCATAAGAAATTGTTGGGGAGAATAGAGGGTTTTGAGGAAAATGGGAATTCTGATTTTAGGGCCATTGTAGGATGATTAATTGAGTTAATCTTGATCCTTAGGCGACGTATAGCGCATTTCTTCAAGAATTATAATTTTCCGGACGCCGAGGCTCGGAGTTGAATTTCCAAAGTATGTCAAGATGTGTTTTTTTGGGGGAAATCCTTGATAAATCCTCCTCGATTCTTCCTAAATTGATATAATTCGGTGTTTTTGGCTAGTTGCAAGCCATCGAGGGTAATTTGGAGGATTCGTGCGTCTTGTTGATTGGTCCGTTGGCCGGAGGAGCACTTGTCCAGGTGAGTCTCCTTTCCAAACTTAGTAAGGGGGAAATATCCCCTAGGCTCCTTGTTGCTAATTGTGCTTGTTGAGGGGGATACGTACGCACCACGTGACGAGAGTCCATACGTGGCATCTATGTTGTATGTTGGGTAGCCGTAGGACCCACGAGCATGNCTGCGAATTAAATGTACATAATGTTCAGATAAGAATTATGAACTTTATCAATTGAGTAATTGTGTTACTCCTGATATAATTAATAAAGAGCAAGGAGTAAATGAGATAAGTCTTAATAATGAGTTGTTGATCTAAATGAAGGTGGTTAAAATTCCTTCTTGTACTTGAATTGTTCTATCATGGTAATATTGTGAGCAAAGTGGATAATTTGATAAAAATCCTGACTTTGGCTATCAAGT
>ML258371.1:0-11898 GCA_005239495.1 Nicotiana undulata | reverse complement strand
GGGGAATGATATGAGAATACGACAACCTGATTGCCACATAAATTAGGACTACGAAATCCGGGAACAAGAATATATCATTAGGATCGGGGACTGCACGGTCAGCCTCGTACAAACAAGTTGTACAAATTAGACATAAGTAATGGCAATTTCTTTTCAACACAACGAATGATTATGTACTTTTTTCTTATCCAAAGGATGGATTAATTATATCATTTGAAAGTTAATCAAGTACTTCAAAATGCTACTGCCGGAATGAATAGAAGACGTCCTCTTCAAGAGCACCGTAAACATAAGAGGACCCTTTCTTATGAACCCTCGCAATAAAGGGTTGGTTCCAGAAGAATTTATGCCCGGAACCCAAATGCTATCGGAGAAAAATACACCCGAATCCTTGATTAATTTGACGTAAAAAAATAAACTTTGCGCAATACTTAAACAAAAAATACTTCTATATAACAAATGTTCCATGCAGCACAAGTACAAGAGTATAAAATGAAAACAACAAAACAAAAGGAAAGCAAAAAACTAAACTACTGCATCCCCAGAACTCGGGGGAAGAGAAGTATCTACGCCCGTAGGTGAAGTAGGCAGATCTGCCACTCTCTCGGGATCTCATCATTCCTCTTCTAGTTCCTCATCAGTTACTGCGAACTTCGGACTCGAAACGAGAAGAATCAGTTGTATCGAGTCGAGTCGGGAGGCATCTTCGGGCAGTTGACTCTGGCTCTCGGGCCTTGGCGATCTCGACATCAAAATCAATGACGCCCGCTTTGGCCTCTTCTAAGATTTTTCTCCCCATGTTATACATTAAATATGTTTTCTCAACACTGAGGGAATCCTCTTGGTGCTGGAGCTCTGATTTGAGCCGATCAACCTTGCTCGCAAGTCTACCCCACTCGAACCTCGTGGCCCTAAGGCTAAGATCAAGGTCACGGAGAGTGGAGGTATAAACTTTATTGTGTTCCATGACCTTTTTATACTTCTCGTCCATATGGGTATGCTTCTCCTCAACAACAACAACCTTTTCAGCTTTGGAGTTCAAAGATGCCTCCAAATTATTTAATCTCTCAGTAGAGGCATCCATCACTTCTTGCTTGGTCTGCTACAACCGAGCCTCCAACTCGTCGTCTTTGGCAGCTTATGCTTCTAGTGTCGGGAGGCGAGCAACAATTTGTCCCGCTCGGCCAACAGTTGATCTCACTCGAACGTGAGACTTTCTTTATTAAGGATAAACTTCTAAAGGCCCTCAAAAGAAAATAAGTTAGCCTGCAAAGCAAAAAACTCAAATCAGAAATCCATTCATGACAAGGCAAGAAGAAACAGTAAACGCCACAAATATCATACCACTATTGCGTTGTGCATGACATTGCTTATCATACACTCCCCCAAAAGAGGGTGTATTTTCTTCTTATATTTCTCTGAAGCCGCTTGGCGAGTTCCACCGGCCAGGACAACAGATGGCACTCAGTAGAAATCGAGAGGGAGACGCTGCACCTCCTCTGGGGATATGCATAAGGGGGGCGAATAGTTGTGCCCTAAATTCCCATGGTCCGGGGATTGAGGATGGGGAACATCCTCATCTCGGGTGTCTGTGTCAGGTGGAGGTGATGCAGCAGTTATTGGTGACGAAGGTATGACCAGCGTGGATGGAGATGAAGATGATAGTGTTGTGGGATGAGAACCAGTCGCGACAAAGGCAATTATGGTTGTAGGTTGCTCATCAATTGAAGATGGAAGAAGTCCGGTACTCAACCCCATAGTACCGGGAGCAGGATCCGGTGTTCGAAAGCGATGTTGATACCCAATTTTTCCTCAAAATATTTTCAAACATGTATATAAGCTTTCAAAATCACTCTTTGCAATAATGAATATTTTTCCTAATTTTTCATATTTTTATCTGAATCATTTCCCTATTTATTTAATATTTTATATCTAAATAATTCATAAATTGTGCTCTAAATAATCTCAAAATATTTTCCAATTCAGTATGTCATTTATAATCACTTTTTATTTGTTAAAATTCAATTGTTTCATAAATTGGCTAATTGAGTCTTATTTAATTGCAATTACAATTATTTTGCAATTATGGCCTAATTAGACTTTTTATACCTTTAAAATTCGAATTTTATGTTTCTTACATTTTTAATATTGTCTAATTATTGTAATTGGATTTATTTGAACTTAATTTCATTTTTTATACAATTATTAATTATTTTTTATTAATTACTCATCCTATTTTATTGGGTATTTAACATTTAGCCACTCTTATTTAAAACTTAGCCTAAACTTAAACCCAAATCCCAGCCCAATTGCACCAACCCACTATCCAGGCCCAAACATTTACCTGCCCGACCCAACTCATCAGCCAATCCTGGCCGTTGATCATTTTTTATCAACGGTTCAGAATCCACCTACCATAATTAAACCCCTACCAAACCCCCCGTCTCTCATTTTCCAAGACTACACTCTCTCTCTCTTCTCGTCTCTTCTGCTCCCTCGTCTCTCTAGAGCCTTCTGGGCTCTTCATCTCCTCCGATGGCTTCCACCGCCTCTCCGGCCACCTCCAGCCTTTCCCCTTTCGATCACCAGCCACCATGACGCCCCGTCTCTCCGACTCTCTTCATCTCTGAGGACCTTTAAAGACTTCAACCATGCCAGACGGCCATGGAAGTTCCTGCCTGGGTTATTTTCGGCCTGTCTCCGGCGAGGTTCGATGCAATGGTGCCATAGCCACCACCATCTCTAAGTTCTACATCAGGTTCTCCGATTTTCTCCAGGTTCTCTTGAAACCCTATTTTTTTGCCTAAAACCTCTTAAATCTCGTGTTTTCTTAACGATTCCTACCTATTTCTTTATGTTCTACTTTATTATCATCCGAATCTTTGAGATTCAACAGCTTTTAAATGTTTTACTTCCCTTTTAAAATTAGGGTTTCTCAGAATCGTGTAGGCTTGTTTAAAGCCGAGCTTTTCTTTCTGTATTGATTCGATTCTTTGCATATTGAGACTGATTCTATGGCTTCTACTATATTTTATCTCGTATATGTTAAAAACCCTAAACTTCTATGTATGGTTCTGTACTAGCATGACTGTTCGTCTCTCTTTGCCTAAATCTCTATGATTACCTTACCTTGAATATGTTCTACTGAGTTTCTTAGCCTAGGTTATGCTCGTGACTACCTAGTTTTGTTCAGGCTCACATCTTTTCTAGCGTTTGTTCAGTCTGCTTGTTTACTATGCCAGAACATTCCTGTCTATTTATGTGATTGTGGCTCTTATGTAATCGACCCTGAATTCAATACTTAGAGGGGTTGATTGACAGATTTTCTTTTAAAAAACCTAAGCTTTTATTCGAATTGATTGATTCGCATGTGATGATTTATTCTTACTGCTTATTTCCTTAGTTAGAATATTTTGAACCTAGCATTAATTGACTACCCTATACTTAGTGAACTCTGATTCCTTCATTACTGATCACGTACTGATTGTTATTAACTTATATGTCACTGGTTTTACCGTTTGAATTTGAATCCCATACTTAAGGGATTACTTGTCTTAATGGACTACTGATTGATATGAGTTCCTTAATTATCATGCTACTCTGATCCTTTCCTTATTTAATTTGGTACAGCCTTCTATTTACCTTATATGTTATGTGTCCTTTACCATTTTTAGAGTTTTGAATCCCACGATTCAGGGGAACTGTGTATTCTTTCTCACTGATTGATTCTGCCTTCTCGTATTTGCAATTCTTACCTTATGTGATCACCTATTTTCAACTATAAGTACTCTTGCTCCTTCATTGAACAAACAGGAGTCGAACATCAATCTAAACTCCCTCTATACTACTCTCTCTTGTGTTCTTTCTCTTGTTCTCTTGTCTCTGTTTGCTGCTCTTTACTCCTGCTTATTATTAGCCGGCTGTTAAGCCAAGGCTAATACTGTGCTATCACTTTGCTCTTTTCTGCTTGCTCTTTGCTCTCATCACTGGTATGTTCTAGTTTAAGATTACAACATCCTAAACAATATGTTTCACTTTTGGTTGAGGTTCTTATTGTTTCTTTTATGCTTTTACTTGTGGTTCTATTGCCTACCATGTAACTAGCACGTCTACTCCTTTTCTATGATCTCTCTTTTTCTTCTAGCTTAGCATGGCTCCTGTTCTGTTCTCTGTGGTTCATTATGTCTTATGTAACTCTTGACTATGTGGTTACTCTCTTCCCTTTGCATATCCAGCATACTTTGATGTTATTTTCTTAACAATCGTCTGACTTCTAATGCTTGGGTATTCCCAGACTTGTATCCCTACCTATAATATGTGTTGAATTTGTAACTTTGTCCTAAGAGCTAATTATGTGCAGAATTACTGCTACCACTACTTGTCCCCAACCCCTTGTCCCTTGTTTGTGATTGTTTTCTGGAACTCTGCTGAGTTATGACTATCTGCTACTTCTTCTTTTCAAAATTGGTTTTGATAAAAGATCTTATGTTATCCTTTGAAACTATGTGATTTCAAAACTCCCTTTCAAACTCAACTCTTTTAAAATATGAAGCACTTCACACTACTCTTAGACCTTTAGGTTCCACCCCCCTCAGTGCGAGCATTGTTTAGGGACCTTGAGTTCCCTCTGAACTTTGACACACTGAGGCAGGGTATTCTATACTGCACTTGTTCAATCATTGGCATTGCTGGGTGCTGGTATTGGCCAGGTCCTTCCCCAAGGCCCTTGGGAGCTTTGCCGCACTCAGGCTGGGTAAGGCTGTGAAACTTGAAAGGGGTAAAGCTGGAAGATTGGGCCTGTGTGAAGGCTTCCTATAGAGTAGCTTCTTGTTTTCCTTTGTAATTACTGTAATTCATTCAATATGGCCTGTAATAATTTGTAAAGAAATAATTGGGGTTGTATAGTGAAATGGGGAGGGTTTTATGCATGCTTAGTTAAGTGATGGGTAGAAAACATGAATTTAGGATTTATTTCCCTATATGTGCATTAGCTATCCTGCTTAGGACATTCATAACATACATCTTGAATCCTGTTCATTTTCTTCATATCAGCATATTTATATCATCTTATTGTTCATAGTTAATAACTATAATCGAGTAATAAAAGCCGCTATAATGTATTGTTCATGCATTTATAACCATGCCATATAGGAGCCCTGTTTTAGGATAACACTTTGTGCATTAGATATCCTGCTCTTAGGGCCTTTTATTCGTCAGAATTTGAACGCTAAGTCATAATAACCTCACAAAAATATGGTCAAAAACGTTTTCTGCAAATGTATCATTACTTATGTCCCTTAAAATCATATCTGAATATGCATACTCACCCTTTAGGCAATATATACGACGCATAGGCAAACTTTAGGCCTAATGCGTAATTAAAATCGAATCAACTATGTTGGGAGTAGTCTGCCTCTTCGAAATTTCCCAATCTCTGATCCTGCTTTCCGGGGATCCAATCTATTTTTACTAAACCCCTATGCTGCTTTTATAACAATTTTGAAATTGTGCTCTTTCTTACTTCTTATTACTGGTGGAAAGATTTTGACCTCTATCTTATTTAAACCATTAAGCTTTAAAGTTACTTCATTATATAAAGTTGTTCTATTTCTGAATACCTGCTAAACAATTATTTTCTAAAACTGATTTAATCAAGTCCTATCGACTACTGGATCCTTATACTCTCTTTTGAATTATTAAATTTCAAATAAAAGCACTCAAGCTCAACTTATTGATTTTTTCTGAAAGTTATCTAAATTGATGGGTATTCCTAAATCATAACGCTGTTTGAAACACTGAATTCCTGAAACGGCTATTTTAAATTCCTCAACCTTAGTCAAAATTTTCTGCCTTCATCCGGGTTTCAACTCAATCTACTGTTTTACTAAAAATTCATGTTTTCGAACTCTCCTCTTAAGACTTTAATTGTGTATGAGACGTGCTACCTACGTGTCTATTTGTGGAGGGATCTATGAGCCTATTTATTTGCCTTTGTATGTTCCCTCATATGTGCAGTCCTACTTGTTTTTGTATGTCGCTTAGTATTTTGACCTTTAAACCTAAGGGTTCTGCCTAGTTCCTGCCTTGTAGGATTAGTAGTCCTAAACACCCTCCAGGACTTATAGGATGGGACGGGTAATGGCACGCAATAAGCTTTTGTGACCAACACATGCGCTTTAAATACCTTTACGGGGTGGGAAGGGTAGAATACGGATATGATGACCGGTGCGCTAATACCACGTGTAGCCGCCTCCTCGAGGTGTGACATACCGGGTATTGCATTGAAGTGATCCGTATTACTTTAAACCTAGGACAATTCTTTTGTTTATGATATTCCAAAACCTTTAAATATTTTCATATTTGTTTAAAATCCCCTCTTATGTGAACCTTATTTGTTACTTGCTCATCGTCCAAATTCACAAAACTTATTGGCTGGGACCCACAGTTGTGGATCTTGAGGGGCCTAATACCTTTCCCTTGGGATAATTTCAAGCCCTTACCCAATCTCTGGTAACGCGAAGTAGTTCATGAGTTATCAACTCTAGGTGCCCTAACGCACCATAAAAATCGTTAGGTGGCGACTCTTTCTTAAACCTTTTCCTTTAAGAAGTTGTCCAGAATGTCATCAACCCGATCTCTCCATACCTAACCCGTGCGATAGAAAAAGGGGGGCGCGACAGCATGGCGACTCTGCTGGGTACTTTCCCTAGGCTTATACCATTACAAGTTGCTTTGTGAATTTGGACCTTTAATTTTTATTTTAATGCTTACACCTTTTCCATTCCCCGTTATATGCTGTTAACTATTTAATTTTTGCGAGTATTTATTTCACCTGAACGAAACTGACATATCTTTATGTTTTCTTTGTAACCACTTTCCATTGTAACTGTTGTATTTCCTTTCTTTACCGCTTTCCTCAACGTGAAAATACATGCCTATTTGTTTAAATGATATTTATTGCATATCATGCTCCGCATTCATATTCCACACGTGCGAAACAAAAATCCTATAGCAACGCTTACAATGAGTGGTTGCTCTATTCCAATATTACTACCCCGGAAAGGCGTATTTGTGGTAAAACTAGTCAATCAGCGGTGCAGTCGACAGTTCCGTGCCTTACCCCTTGAGTTGTCCGCTCAAGGATACCAGTCTAAAACCCCAATAGAAACCTTAATCTATTGTATGTTGCATGCATCATGGTCAAACCTAGCCAGGCTAACGTGTTGTCCGTACAATAGCTTTTAAGATAGCCTTGTCCAAAGTCCATTGGGTTTCCCTGGAACCCAAAAGGACGCCTTCATGTTCTGTGCATTTATTTGGAGAACTTAAATGCTCATTGCTAATTATTGATATTAAATAGTCGAGTCTGGTCTGGGTAAGGGCCTAACCTGTTTATTTTGCAGAGATGAGGCACGAGGTCCCCAGATTCGTCATGGTCACCAACATCCACCCAAAACTTCTGAATTGGTGGGAAGATTTGCATTCAAGCGACAAAACAGCAGTCAGAAAACACTTGGGCAACTTTCCCTCTCTTTTGGACATTCAACCTAATAACATGATGATAGAGACTGCCACCTTATTCTGGGATTGTGATCGATCGGTTTTTCAATTTGGGAACAATCAGATGACACCACTGCTGGAGGAGATAGGGGGTTTAACTGGTTTGCCTTGGGAGTCTCAAGGGTTATTGATGCCTGAAAACCGAACAGACCGGGGTTTTCTCAAAATGATGGGACTCAAGAAGAATCCGGATTTAGTCTGCTTGGAAGACTCGTACATCCTTTTTGACTATTGTACGAGAGGTATGGTCGTAGTTAGTCTTACCGCACATATCAGGAAGAGTTCGCCCTCACCTCTCTAGGACACATTCACCGCCGTGTATTCGTCTTCATATTTTGTTTTTTGGGATTGATGGTCTTCCCGACAAAGAAGGGGAGAATCCACACCATATTGGCTATGGTTACCAAGACTATGATGGAAGGGATCGACGGACCAGATTTCAGCATTGTACCCATGATTGTTGCTGACATATACCGAGCTTTGAAGAACTGTCAACGAGGAGCGAAACGTTTTGAGGGTTGCAACCTGCTACTTTAGCTTTAGCTCACCGAGCATTTACAAAGGGGCGACTACCGTCAAGACATACATAGGAGAATTTGGGATGATCATATTTCTTTCCATCACCCAAAGCGTATGAACTACATCCCCGACATGTTTGCACATCCAGAAAATGCCAAGGGATGGTTTGAGTTATTGGGAGATCTGACCGAGGATCAAATCCAATGGATGTTCGAGTGGTTCCCGACCGACGAATACATCATTCGGACTAGAGACACCCCGTTCCTGATATTGATTGGTCTTAGAGGGACATACCCTTACGTCTCGATTCGCGTCATGAGGCAGGCGGGGAGGAAACAAGTCGTTCCAAGGGTCGAGAAAATGAGTCATCTCAGGGCGGACTTCCAAGATGACGATAGCCCTCACAAATGTCAAGCTCAGCAATTGTGGCACTGCAGGATCCGGTTGGAGAAGGATACTATCGAGCCTGACAGGTATCACGCTGGTTGCTCTCCTTACTATCTGGGATGGTTAGAAGATAACTGGGGAGGAAATATTGAGCCAGGTTTTGCTCAAGGACATAGGGTCATAGACGAGAAAGCTGAGGCAACAACTAGGTCCAACCAGCTGCGCAAAAGGCTCCGTGATTGTGAAGAAGATCATCACAAAATCCACATAGCCAACAAAAAGCTGATCGAATGGAAGGACATGGACGTCACTTCCACCCAAAGGCTAGCACACTTGGAATGAGGCATAGTTGACTTGGAGGAAAAGTTCCTTAGGAGGATCGAGACTTGTCAAAAGACCGAGGAAACTGAAGTAGGAATTCTAGCCAAGACCTACTTATTGCTGGGACTTCGCGAGATGGGAATGTTGATCAAAGCAAGTAGAGGTGCCAAGTATGGGGAAGGTTCTTCTGAGACCAAATAGATAGCATTTGTCTTTACTTTGCTTTTGATGTAATAAGGCCATTGGCCATTAATGACATTTTGCATTTTCCGTATTTTTAGAGTCAAGTTGGATTTGTCTATTTTATCATCAATAAAATGAGGCATTTAGTATTTAAGTTCTCCGAATTAATTTGTCGCTAGGCCTACCTCGGGCATAAAGAGGTTCCCCAACTTAGGATGCGTTTTACATTTTTCGCATTACGTGTTTAAATTACCGCAATATTCTTTATATCTTCACTAACTTCACTGCCTTTTGTTAGTTATTCCCCTTCCCCAAAGGTTAGTTCGTGCACTCTGGCATCAACAGCTTATTGCACCAGATCAATGGGCCCTCCTCCTACTCCTCCTCCCAGTCCTCCCAAAGGAAAAAACAAGGGTAAAACTAAAATGGCAGATGCAAACGGTACTAGAAAAGACAACAAGGATGAATAGGTTGAGATCATTGATGGTCAGGGTATCCAGGTTCTGCACAAGGGTATGTCTCCACTAGAGAATAAGCTGCTAAAGTTCCAAGAGGAACTTGACCAAGTCAAGAATTTGGCCCACCTATCATTCTCCCTCAACATTCCAGACGTTCACTTCCCAAATACTCTGAACCCCACTTTACCCCAAAACATCCTGAAACAACCCAATCACCCCAAAGATCCCGTTCCACCAGTACCACGCAACTACAACACTCCACCTCCCCAAAATCAGACGAGAGACCACTTACAGGCTTATGACAACCCCATTTATGTGGAAACCGTAGCTCATTCCGCACCACATACCTATGAGTCTGGTGAGAAGGACAAGCTCATCAGGAATCTGGCCGAGGAACTCAAGAAATTGACCAACCGAGTTCAGGCGTCGAAGCAATTAAAGGGGTTGAGGGATTGAATTATGAGGACCTTTGCATACAGTCTGATGTTGAACTGCCTGAGGGGTACAAATCTCCTAAGTTCGAAATGTTTGATGGTACTGGTTACCCAAGAGCCATCTGAGGACTTACTGCGACAAATTGGTCGGCGTGGGAAAAGATGAAAGGATCTGCATGAAACTCTTCATGAGGAGTTTGAAAGGTGATGCACTATCCTGGTACATCAATCAGGATCCAAAGAAATGGATCAATTGGGTGAATATGGCTACGGACTTCATGGATAGATTCAGATTCAATACGGAGAATGCACCGTATGTGTTCTACATCCAGAACTTGAAGAAGAAACCAACTGAGACTTTTCGCGAGTATGCTACTCGTTGGAGGTCAGAGGCTGCTAAGGTCAGGCCAGCCTTGGAAGAAGAGCAGATGAAGAAATTCTTCGTGCGCACTCAGGATCCTCAGTACTATTAGCGGATAATGATGGTCGAAGGGCAAAAGTTTTCTGATATCATCAAGTTGGGAGAGCAAATCGAGGAAGGCATAAAAAATGGTAGGGTTACTAACTTTGAAGCCTTACAGGCTACCAACAAAGCTCTACAATCTGGTGGTGTGTCCAAGAAAAGGGATGTAGGAGCCGTCATGGTGGCACAACAAGCCAAGTCCCCTCCCAAAATCAAGTATACCCCGCACCTTCCTTCACATACCAACCAACTCCAAGTTACCAAGCACCTTCACCTCAATACCAGACAGCCTCACCCGCCTACCAAGCTCCACCACCCACATATTAGCCTACCTCGCCCAGATACTCCCAACCAGCTCCCGTTTATAATGCCTACAATTCCCAACCTTCTCACTACCAATCACCACCTGCTCACCAAAACTTCCCAAGACCTCGCCCAAATTTCGACCGTCATCCACCAAAATAGTATACCGCCATAGCTGAACCCATTGACCAATTATACGAAAAGTTCAAAACCGCCGGTTATGTCACACTCATTCCCACTGTCACCCCTGAGAACCCTTCTCCGTGGATCAACCCAAACAAAACATGTGCTTACCACTCTGGCATGAAGGGACACACCATCGAGGAATGTCGTTCCTTGAAAGACAAGATACAGACCCTCACAGATAACAAGATCATTATAGCCAAGGACCCTGCTCCTAATGTTCGTAATAATCCATTGCCTGACCATAAGGGTGGTGTCCACATGATTGAGGTCGATGATGACTGGGATCCCGAGGGATCGATTGGGCTGATTGCAGAGGGTGATTCGAAGAAGCCTGCAATTACTCTTAATTCGATCGTGGTCCAGATGCAGCCATTTGAGGAAGTTGAGGTAAACATGTCCATTCCACTTGAGTTTGAATCAAGGCCACCCACCGAAGGAAAAGCCCCAGGGCCGATCGAAGTCAAGTTTGTGCGACCGCTCAAAGTTGCAATTCGTCCATCTATAACATATACTTCGGCAGGAATAAGATTGAACACATCTATTCCAGTGGCAATGTCAACAACGACACCCTTTTATTCAGACGCCATTCCGTGGGACTATACCGCTGAAGCAAGGAGGAAAGGTAAAAGCAAGTCTGAAGTAGCCATCGCTGCACAGGGTATGATAAGAACTGGCAGAGTTTATACCCCTGAGCATTTGGCCGAGTCTAGCAAGCAGGACAACAATCGTCCCCCATCATTGAAACAGGTTCTGATGATTAGTGGAGAAAGATACAAGCTAAGGAATACTCAGTCCTCGACCAGTTGAACAAAACGCCATCTTAGATATCCATCCTCTCCCTGTTACAAAACTCTGGAACTCACAAGAGGNGTCCGCTGGTCACACTCAAGAGATTGGGCAAGAGTCTACATGAGATAAAGGAAGGAGAGATCAACGTGAAGGCCTTCAACGGTTCGCAAAGGTCCACCATGGGAGAAATTACCTTATGCTTACAGATGGGACCAACTTGGTTCGATATAGATTCCAAGTGATAGATGTGCCTGCATCTTACAACTTACTATTGGGACGACCTTGGATCCACGCG
>MDKH01062065.1:0-22783 GCA_005239495.1 Nicotiana undulata | reverse complement strand
CACAACTATCTTGGTTGTGGTGGATCGGTTTTCGAAGTATGCCACCTTCATTGCAGCACCTCATTATATATCAGCAGAAGATACAGCTCGACTCTTCTTCTCTCATGTCGTCAAATATTGGGGCCTACCCAAAGACATTGTTAGTGACCGCGATTCACGCTTCACTAGCAACTTTTGGACCCAACTATTTAAGTGCCTCGGGTCAAAATTGAGTCACAGCTCAAGTTTTCATCCACAATCCGATGGCCAGACGGAGCGGTTCAATGGTATGTTAGAGGAATATCTCCGCCATTTTGTTACCGGATCGCAGAAGAATTGGGTGAAGCTGATGTTGCCCAACTGTGTTTCAATTCACAAAAGAGCTCCAGTACAAACAAAAGAGCTTTTGAAATTGTTACCTGGCAACAACCGCTACTCCCACACACCGTGAATGCACCAAACATGGGAAAATCTCCTCGTGCTACTAGCTTCTCAACAGAATGGAATCGGAATATGGAGATAGTGCAGAGCTATATGGTGAAAGCCCAAAAGCGAATGAAGAGGCATGCTGATCAGAATCGTCGATTTGTTGAATATCAAGTAGGAGACAAAGTGATGGTCAAAATCCCAAAGCGGTACTTATTTGCAGGGGTCCATGACCCTCGCCTGCTGCAAAAATATATTGGACCTTTGTCCATTGAAAGACGCATTGGGAAAGTTGCATACCGGGTGGATACCCCAGCTTGGTGGAAAATCCATCCCGTCTACAATGTTAGCCTATTGAAACCATTTCGGGAAGACACGGAGGATCCTTCACGGAGCAAACTCACAGTACCCAGTATTCGAGGCCCCGGTTCAACCGGGAAAAGGCGAGCTGAAGCTATTCTTGATGACCGGGTAATTCATGCCTCCAGGAAGGATCACCAAGAGTTCTTGGTAAAATGGCAAGGGTGTGATGCAGAGGAGAACACTTGGGAGAGGGGAACAAACCTCAAAGCCTACAAGAGCCTGATTGAAGATTATTTGGGAAGCAAGGCGCCGAGGACGTCGCCAACTCAGGTGGGGGAGAATGTCATGGGCGACTTTCCAGCCATGCCCCACGACCCCTTGGACGCGCCCCGTGGCGTCCCAGCAAGCCTCCCAACGCCTAGCCCCACAGACGGCCCTGTGGTCTTGGCCGCACCAAGTGACAAGCACGCATGTGCCTCTGTCTCCCCACCAATTTCCCTCAATAGCGCCCAGCCGCAAGCAGTTGCCAACAGCGCCGCGCGCGCAGATCATGATGCCTGAGACAAAGTTGCTGCCAACGGACCTGTTTCTACCTTCGTAGAAAACTAAGTCCTTTTCTTTGTAAATATAGACTAGCTTTATTCCATGTACTTTCATTATGTTTCTCTAGCGTAGTTTAGTCTACTCATGTAACTTTGGTTTATTTTTTTTAAGCATTATTAGGGGGTATCAAGCATTCAAAACTTTCTAGCAAGCAATTCTCTGTACTGGTGTCTCTACCCCTCGACACCGTGTTGCCTTCATTTTGTAATAGCTTTCATTATTGCAATCCAGCTTTCATTTCAAATCTCATTACTGTTCTCTCAATTGTTGGCATTGGTTTTCCCACACGGCACTGACAATCTAGTCTAGCGTGTAGCGAGGACCTCATTTGGCGGACAACAACCACCCTGACATCGGTTGCTTAGCCTTACGTCGCCCTTCCAAAGAATCTCAGGAAGGCGCCGCATAACAGTACTTACGCAATCGCAGTGAAGAAGAACTGGGAAATATAAAATTTAAACCCTCTGCGACCATTAGACCTTTAACCACCATTTTTGTACGGAAAGAGAGCTTTTGAGGCGATTTTGAAGAAAGAAAATCATCGTTCTTCATTTAGGTAAGGATTTTGGACCCTAAAACTCGATTATAGGTTATTAAGGAATATCAGTGTTTAATTCATGAAAATCAGTAGAAAAAGATGGAGTTAGGGCTTGAGATTATGAGACCTTCTAGAGAATGATTTTAGGGGTCAAACGAACTCCGATTTTAGAGTTCTTTATATGTACGGACTCGTGAGATGATGAAGAACATATTGGTATAAAATATCTCGAGTTCCGAGATGCGAGCCCGGGGGTCGGGTTTAGGCTAATCTCGGGTTTTGAGCTAAAATTGGTACTTTTCAATTGGAATTCATTCCTTTAGCATAATTGGATGATAAAAATCTGAACTTTTCGGGCACTAGGGAGTTGATATGAGAGGCAAGAGGGTCGCATAGTAGCTTTTCGGGCTAGTTTCAGGTAAGTGTTGTCTTTAAATCCTGTCCTGGGTTGTAAGCCATGTTTGGGGCCTAATGACGATCTGTTTACCCCTTGGGGGCTGTTTTTACTATTTTCCTCACTTGATATGTTATGATTTTCACTCAGTCTTTTCTTGATGATTGTTTTGACACTCAGAGTATTTTGATATTATTTCTTGAAAATGAAACACTATTTTTGGATCGAGAACCCGGTATAATGATGGCCCGAGTGGCATGTTGAGAGTGTTTGACTAAGTGAGGCCGCGGGCCAATATTGTGAGGATGTTATGATATGAGAGAGGCCGAGGGACAATATTGCGAGTGATTTATGCCATGATGTGGCTTGTTATAGCGCTTGGGCTGTAGGATCCCCTCTGAAGTCTGTACACACCCCTAGTGAGCGCAGGTATTTACTAAGTGCGAGTGATGTTGCCTGCGAGGCTGATGCTGAGTGACTGTGAGGTTGCCCGCTGGGCTGATACTGAGTGATGGTGAGGTGCTGAGGGAAATGTTATGAGAGATGATTTTGGCCCGAGGGGCAGATTTATGATGATATGGCCATAGGATCCCCCTATCATTCAGGATCAGGTTCCCGCCGAGGGTGCCCCAGCGGTACATGCTCAGGCACCGACAGTGCCTTTTGTTATTCCGGGTCTTTAGGAGACCCTAGCTAAGATATTGACGGTGTGCACCAGTTTGGCTCAGGCAGTTGCTATGTCTACTACTGCCACTGCAGCTCAAACCGGGGGAGGCATTCAGACTCCAGCTGCCTGGACACCTGAGCAGGTTGTACAGGGTATTCAGGCACCGGAGGTAGTCCCAGCCCAGCCAGTTACCCCAGTTCAGGACTATGTAGTCCCAGCTAAGCCCGAGGATGAGGAGCGTAGGCTGGAGAGGTTCAGTAGACTTCAGCCTCCGACGTTTAGCGGCACAGAGGGTGAGGATGCCCAAGGTTTTCTCGATAAATGCCAGAGGATACTACGTACTGCGGGTATTTTGGAGACTAGTGTGGTCTCATTTGCTACATTTCAGTTTGCTGGTGCTGCTTTCACTTGGTGGGAGTCATTTGAGAGGCGTAGGCCGGTTGTTTCAGCACCTCTCACCCGGCAGCAGTTCTCCACGATCGTTTTGGAGAAGTATGTTCCCCAGTCCCACAGAGAGGAGCAGCGCAGGCAGTGTGAGTAGCTGCACCAAGGAGAGTTGTCAGTCACTCAGTATGAGATGAGGTTTTCCGAGTTGGCTAGACATGATTCTGAGTTAGTCCCTACTGATAGGGAGAGGATCAGGAGATTTGTAGATGGTCTCACGTATCAGCTTCGGATTTTGATGACCATAGAGAGAGTGTCTGGAGCCACATTCGAGTAGGTTGTTGACATAGCTTGGGACATTGAGTCAGTTCGTAGGAAAGAGCGTGAGGAGAGGGAGGCTAAGAGGCCTCAGGGATCAGGTAGCTTCAGTGGTGCCCCTTCTAGAGGGCAAATTCAGCACAAGAGAGGTCGTCCATTTAGACCTCCACAGCCAGTTCGCCCAGCTTACAATGGTGTATCTTCGGGGCAGGATCTTCGCAGTTCTCATCAGGGACATTTATCTTTTAGTGCCCTTCCAGCTCAGAGCTCCGCCCGAGCATCATCTTATCAGGGTTCTTCTATGCATGGTTCGTCTGGTGGTTATCATGGTGGCAGGGGTTCTCATCAGTATTCATCTCCAGCTCTAGGTGGTTGTTATGAGTGTTGGGAGTTCAGACATGAGTGGAGTCAGTGTCCCCGTTGCGCTAGTAGTTCTTCTCAGCAGAGGGTTCAGCCCTCGACTTCAGCCCCAGTCACTTCACCACCTACTAAGGAAGCTACAGGCCGCCCTAGAGGAGGAGGTCGAGAAGGTGGAAGCCAGCAACATATTTATGCACTTCCGGCTAGGCCTGATGCCATGGCCTTAGATACGGTGATTACAGGTACTATTTTAGTTTGTCACAGTGATGTTTTGGCTTTATTTGACCCTGGTTCCACGTACTCTTATGTTTCGTCGTATTTTGCTCACTTTCTGAATATGCCCCGTGAGTCTTTAGTTACGTCTGTTCATGTTTCGACTCCGGTGGGCGATATTATTATTGTGGACCATGTGTATCGGTCGTGTCTTATATCTATTAGGGTCTGGAGACCCGAGTGGAGTTGATGTTACTCAGTATGGTTGATTTTGATGTGATTCTTGGCATGGATTGGTTATCCCCATGTCATACGATTCTTGATTGTCACGCTAAGACCGTGACCTTAGCTATGCCCGGAGTTCCGATAGTTTAGTGGAGAGGGTCTATAGAGCATGTACCTAGTAGAGTGATTTCTTATTTAAAGGCTCAGCGTATGGTTGAGAAAGGGTGTGAATCTTATCTTGCTTTTGTGAGGGATGTTAGTAGTGAGACTCCTTCTGTTGATTCTGTTCCTGTAGTCCGTGACTTTCCAGATGTATTCCCTGCAGACCTGCCAGGCATGCCACCTGACAGGGATATTCACTTTGGTATCGACTTGGTGCCTGACACTCAGCCTATCTCTATTCCACCTTACCGCATGACACCAACGAAGTTGAAAGAATTGAAAGAACAACTTCAGGAACTCTTAGATAAGAGGTTCATTCGGCCTAGTGTGTCACCGTGGGGTGCACCGGTGTTGTTTATGAAAAAGAAAGATGGCCCCATGCGCATGTGTATTGATTATAGACAGCTGAATAAGGTTACAGTGAAGAATCGGTATCCTTTGCCCCGTATTGACGACTTGTTTGATCAGCTTCAGGGAGCTAGGGTGTTCTCCAAGATTGGCTTGAGGTCTGGATATCATCAGTGGAAGATTCGGGATTCTGACATTCCGAAGACTGCTTTTAGGACCAGATATGGTCATTATGAGTTTCTGCTTATGTCATTTGGGCTGACCAATGGCCCAGCCGCGTTCATGCAATTGATGAACATTGTGTTTCGACCTTACCTTGATTCGTTCGTCATTGTGTTCATTGATGACATCCTGGTTTATTCCCGTATCCGTGAGGAGCATACCCAACACTTGAGGATTGTGTTACAGAGGTTGAGGGAGGAGAAGCTTTATGCAAAATTCTCCAAGTGTGAGTTTTGGCTTGGTTCAGTAGCTTTCTTGGGGCACGTGGTGTCTATTGAGGGTATTCAGGTTGATCCGAAGAAGATTGAGGCGGTGCAGAATTGGCCCAGACCGTCCTCAGCTACGGAGATCAGGAGTTTCCTTGGTTTAGCGGGATATTACCGTCGCTTTGTAGAAGGGTTCTCATCTATTGCTTCACCATTGACCAGATTGACCCAGAAGGGTGCCCCATTCTGATGGTCTGATGAGTGTGAGGAGAGCTTTCGGAAGCTCAAGTCAGCATTAACCACAACTCCAATTTTGGTTTTTCTTACTAGTTCGGGTTCTTATACAGTCTATTGTGATGCTTCTAGAGTTGGTTTGGGAGCGGTATTGATGCAGGACGGTAGGGTGATTGCCTACGTGTCGAGACAGTTGAAGTTGCACGAGAAGAATTACCCAGTGCACGATCTTGAATTAGCTGCTATTGTCCATGCCTTAAAGATTTGGCGGCATTACTTGTATGGGGTGCAATGTGAGATTTTTCACTGACCATCGTAACTTGCAGTATTTGCTGAGGCAGAAGGATTTGAATTTGCGGCAGAGGAGATGGTTAGAGCTTCTCAAGGATTATGACCTTACTATTTTGTATCATCCGGGGAAGGCCAATGTAGTGGCCGATGCCTTGAGTCGCAGAGCCGAGAGTTTGGGGAGTCTAGCTTACCTTTCAGTAGAAGAGCGACCTTTAGCACTTGATGTTCAGACTTAAGCGGGTCAAATGGTGAGATTGGATTTGTTAGACCATCCGCGGGTATTAGCTAGCATGGCTTCCCGGTCTTCTCTTTATGATCATATTAGATCTCAGCAATATGATGATCCACATTTGTTAGTACTTCAGGATAGGGTCCGTCAGGATGATGCCAGGGATGTGACTATTGGTGATGACGGTGTTATGAGGATGCAGGGCCGTATCGGTGTGCCCAATGTGGATGGTCTTCGAGAGTTGATACTAGCAGAGGCTCACAGCTCGCGGTATTCCATTCATCCGGGTGCCGCGAAGATGTATCAGGACTTGACACAGCAGTATTGTTGGAGGCGGATGAAGAGAGATATTGTTGAGTATGTTGCACGGTGTCTCAACTGCCAGCAAGTCAAGTATGAGCACCAGAGACCAGGTGGATTACTTCAAAGGTTAGCTATTCCAGAGTGGATGTGGGAGATAATCACTATGGACTTTGTAGTTGGGCTTCCACGGAATTCGAAGGGCTTTGATGCTATTTGGGTCATTGTGGATAGATTGACCCAGTCCGCGTACTTCATTCCTGTCATCACTACTTATTCTTCAAAGCGGTTAGCTGGTATTTACATTAAGGAGATTGTCCGGTTGCATGGGGTTCCATGTTCTATAATTCCCGACAGAGGTACTCAGTTCATATCTCAGTTCTGGACGGCCGTACATAGAGGTATGGGTACTGATGTAGAGTTGAGCACAACATTTCATCCTCAGACAGACAGGCAGTCGGAGCGGACTATTCCTATTTTGGTGTAATGTTATGTGCTTGTGTGATTGATTTTGGTGGTTCATGGGATCAGTTTCTGCCACTAGAGAAGTTTGCACAGAATAACAGCTACCAGTCCAGTATTCAGATGGCCGCGTATGAGGCTTTATATGGTTGGTTGGTTTGAGCCCGGTGAGGCTAAGTTATTGGGCACAAATTTGATTCAGGATGCGTTGGAGAAGGTGAAGCTGATTCAGGAGCGACTTCGCACGATGCAGTCTAGGCAGAACAGTTATGCGGACCGAAAGGTCCGGGATGTGTCATTTATGGAAGGTGATAAGGTACTGCTCAAGGTATCACCCATGAAGGGTATTATGAGGTTCGAAAAGAGGGGAAAGCTGAGTCCACAATTTATTGGTTCTTTTTGAGGTGCTTTAGAAGGTTGGAGAGGTAGCTTATAGACTTGCCTTGCCACCCAGCCTGTCGAGTGTTCATCCGGTATTTCATGTGTCGATGCTCCAGAAATATGTTGGTGACCTGTCTCATGTGCTACCCGGTCTCAGAAGGTTGTAAGCCTGTCGAGGTGCTTCAGAAGGTTGTAAGCCATGTTTGGGGCCTAGTGACGATCTGTTTACCCCTTGGGGGGCTGTATTTCTTATTTTCCTGACTTGATATGTTATGATTTTCACTCAGTCTTTTCTTGATGATTGTTTTGACACTCAGAGTATTTTGATATTATTTCTTGAAAATGAAACACTATTTTTGGGTCGAGAACCCGGTATAATGATGGCCCGAGTGGCATGTTGAGAGTGTTTGACTGAGTGAGGTCGCGGGCCAATATTGTGAGGATGTTATGATATGAGAGAGGCCGAGGGCCAATATTGCGAGTGATTTATGCCATGATATGGCTTGTTATAGATCTTGGGTTGTAAGAGCCCCTCCAGAGTATGTACACACCCCTAGTGAGCACAGGTACCTACTGAGTGCGAGTGATGTTGCTCGCGGGGCTGATACTTAGTGAGTGTGAGGTTGCCCGCTGGGCTGATAATGAGTGATGGTGAGGTGCTGAGGGAAATGTTATGAGAGATGATTATGGCCCGAGGGGCAGATTTATTATGATATTTTACTGAGTGTTTGACTATGATTCACTTCATTTTTCAAACTAATATTACTGAGAAATATTGGAAAATATACTTGTTTTTCAAAGGATTTTATGGAAATTGGTTTTCGAACTTATGTATTTGATGTATACTTTATGGAGACTTGATGTTTTACTGTTTTGTGGATTGGTGTATTTGTGCTGTGTATTTCTTATTTCTCAGACTGTGATTTATTTTCATTACTACTGAGTTGGCGTACTCATCATTACTCCCTGCACCTCTGTGTGTAGATCCAGGTACTGGTTCAGAGCAGTAGTCGTCCGAGTTCGTTATCAGCAGCTTACGGGATTTCGAGGTAGCTGTTCAACGTCCGCAGCTTCTTCATTTCCCTTCTTCATATAATATTAGTATTTCACTCATAGACGTTTATTAAGACATTAGTAGAGTTAGTTTATATCTTAGATGCTCGTTATCGTTGACTCCAGTCTTGGGAGGATTGTTTAGTTTATTAGATTAATATTATTGAGGCGTAAAGACTTAAAGAAATTATTTTTATTTCTGTCTGCCGCTTGTTATTGATTTTTGAAATATTATGATAGAACAAATGAGTAGTTATATGATAGTTGGCTAGCCTAGTTCCACGATAGGCGCCATCACGACCGGTTAGGATTTGGGGTCGTGACACTTGTACTCTTCTAACTGGATTTATCATAGAGCCGTTATAGAATATCGATACTATACTATCTCTCTTGTACCTCTGATATTTGAGAGTGATCCTGCAATGTTCTCAATCATGAGGTTTATAATTTCTTGGTCCAATAATCAGACTCCTGATTTACTTAGTTGGAATAACTCTTTAGTTTCAACTTCCCTCAGATCAACCTTCATGTAGGCTTAAGTTATCTTCCTATCTGCGGCTCATGGTATTAGTTATTCCTTTAGCCTTTCATGGACGCTATGAAATATCCATGATACAATCCTTTAACAATTCAATCCTTTGTCTATGACCTGGACTCAATTCTTTATTTTAACTTATACCGGAGTCTTCTACGGCTGTATGCTTGTCAACATATATGATGCATGGATAATACTATGAACTCTTAAGTGCGTTCATAACGTAACTTACTCTGGGTCATTAATCGAATAATTCTTTTCGTTCCTTTTCAGCTTTCTTTAAATGTAAGCAATTACTTTTCTTGGTCTTTATGTCCCCATGTTACGTGCATACTTAGCTTACCTTAGTGCCCACACATATTGGAATTCCATAGAACTCATATGATCTTGAATATCACTTCTGAATTTACTTCTCGTTCATTAGCCGCGGTAGGTGCCATTTTCTCATTGAGTGAATACACTGTTGTTGTGAGATTATTGTTATAAGACCATTTCCTCCATAGGTTACCGAGCTTAGGTTGAAGCCTTCTTCCTTACTTCTACAGCTCGTCTTCCCCCGGCTCCCATCTCCCCCTATGCGAACGCGGGCCTCCTTCCGCGAACGCATAGGGTTAATTCTCTGTGCAAAAACACTAGAAAAACCAACATTGTATTAAGTTCCAACAAGTCCGTTAATCGCCCGAAATCAATCCCGAGCCCTTCGGCACCACAACCAAACATACTAACACGTCACATATGATCATTCGAACTTATTTGCACTCTCAAAACACCAAATCTAACATCAAAACACCAATTCACATCGGATTCAAGCCTAAGAACTTTGATATTTCTAAAATTCACCAATGATGCCGAAACTATCCAAATCAACTCCGTTTGACCTGAAATTTTTCAAAAAAGTCGAAAATAACATTAGAACATGTTCCAACTGTCGAAATTCCATTCCGGCCCCGATAGCCTATTTTCCACCGCCGACCGGAAATCGCCAAAAACTAACTTTCGCCAATTCAAGCCTAATTCTACACCGGACATCAAAAAAAATTTCTGAACATACTCCTAAGTCCCAAATCACCTAACGAAGCTATCCGAGCCATAAAATTTGCATTCTGAGTTCGTTTACCAATAAGTCAACTCTCAATTGACTCTTCCCATTTTAAGGCTATTTTTAAAGGCTAATTGACTGAACTCTCACTACAACCATTCGATTTCAAGCCTATCAATTCTAAAGAATCAGTTACATTATAACCAATCTATAACAAGTCAATAACAACAATTATAATGCATGTTTTTTGTAACGACAGACCGGGTCGTTACACTTCCTTTCCACTACCTTCTCCCAAACGTTCATCGTATGATTAGCAGCTTGATACCCCTATAGTTATGTAAAATCTTGATATCACTCTTGTTCATGTACAAACATCACAATACTCCCGAGTACCAAAATTTATACCTATCTATATCTCGCTCATTAGTTCCCGCCCATTTGGTTTTCTGGACACAAGCTATGTTTATCTTCTTCTTCTTGAGAATCTTCACAACCTCTAAAGATTTCTTCATCAACAATCATATTTTCCACAACCCAATCCTCAGCTTACAAACACCATTGTCCCTCACCTCGAACCGTACCTCCAACCGCAACCGAGAATACGACCTTAGTCTATCATCATTTGCTAAAGTCGCTACCAGGTTACAAGGATATCCACTAGGTAAAATATTACAGCAAAAATTTAAAGTTGTTCTAACTATAAAATTGAAAATTAAATGCAAGAAAGAGGGAAAATTGTAAGGACCTGACCAATTGTTTTGAGATCTAGTATGTTGTTCGGCGGTTTGAGGCCTTGAGTAGCTTCACTATATGTATTATGACCTGCATGTGTAGTTGGTTTTGATTTTTTAGAAGTTCAGAGTTGATTTGGAAGAATTATTCTCAATTCAGAAGCTTTAAGTTGGAAGAGTTGACCAAGGTTTGACTTTTGACTTAATGACCTCGAATCAGGAAAGGCTCTTATACGTTCGGAAGTAATTTCGGACTTGGGCGTATGTTCGGGTTGAGTATCAGGTAGTCTGAGAGTGTTTTGGTGCTAGTTGTGGAAAGTTGGCGACTTGAAGGTTTTAGAGTTTTCTAAGTTTGAATTGAAGTAGACTTTGGTGTTAACGATATCCAATTTGGCTTCCGAGCCTTGGAATAGATTCGAATAGTGATTTGGGACTTGTGAGTACAATTTGGCATCATTCCGAGTTGTCTAGTATGGTTCAGAATTAGTTGGAATAAGTTAAAGCTCAAAAGTTGATAAATTCGGTTTAGAGGTGCAATTCCTGGTTTCAATACGGACTTCCGCATATTTTTGGATTTTCTAGTTTTTTCTTTAGTAATTCTTGAACCCCTATTGCGTTGTTATCAGACGGAGTCGTGAGATTGGATATTTATGAACTTGATGGAATTGTTGTTTATGTTGTGATGATGCAATCCTTGTTTGAACGCATTAAGGCTCATCAGTATGCTGATTTTCATTTGTTTGCCTCTAAGGCACGGTGTCTTGAAATGGTACCTAAGAAACAGTTATCGGAGATGGTAGTGTAATGCGACTTCATGGTCGAATTGGTGTTCATGTGTTGAGGGTTCGAGAGAGATGATCCTCGAGGTGGCTCCTACACTTGCGAAGTATGGATGTGACGAAAAAAGTTTGTTCGGAATAGAGAGGGATGTGAATGCTTGATTATCATTTTTGGATGCTATATCGTTTCAAGTTTTAAACGTATTGTTCGACCTTCAAGTTATCTTAATAGAATGAATGGATTCTTATGGTTGGCGAATGAGTTTGGACCCAGGAGAATCAACTGATTTTGTAGTAGATGTAACTATGGAAATGTTGTTGGGGGATAACGATATGAGGTTACACAGGTGGGCTACGTCGCGTGAGAAGGTTAGGGATTTCAGATTTTTTATAAAGTTCCTATGAAGAGTTCTACTTTCTATCCAAAATGAGGAATGTATTTCGATGTGGGTCCGGATCGCCTGAGGAAGATGGTACTGTCATGAAATTGAGTGTGCATTTAGGACTGATAATTCGGGATGTGTGATGGTTAGTGTAGTACGATATTGTGAAAGATTTGGCTGAGTAAAGTGTGAGTTCATGGTAGCTAGGATGAAAATCATTGTAAGTCCTTGAATTTTGTTATTGTGTCTCAAATCTAAGTGAGGAAGGCTACCGTCGATGATTGAGCGACGCGATTGTGTACCTTTGCAATTTTTGGTTAGCGGTACATTGGTGGATTACTCATGAGCGAGGAAGAGAACATCATGGGTAATTAAAGCAAGGGATTTGATGGATATGTGCTTAATTTCACCTTATTGATGTGTCTAGGTTGTGCAATAACTCAGATTGGGTATTTCTTTGTGGATATGATGTGCAAGGAAAAAGGATTCATTCGTTTTCTCTTAAAGTATTCATGTGCTAACGGAGCACTAGTTATTTGGTTATAGAATCGAGACTGGATTAGAGTGGGCAGCTATCAATAATGGTTCTACTGGATTCGAGATTTAAGGTGTGGTGCTTAAGGACTTTCGGGTTCGTTATGTGGATGGGGATTTATTTTTTAGAAGAGTTGGAAGGTTACTTGGAGTAATTTTATGTAATCATCGGGTCTACCGTACAATGTTAGAGGGATGGAGGAAAACGCTTTGGATATGCATAAGTCCTTCTTGGGACAAGTGCAATTATGGTGGTACTTTTGAGTGCATGAGAGGGTATAAAATAGTGTATAAGTATTGAGACGATGTGGTCTTATGATTTGGGGTCACTCGGGATAAGTGTCGATTGAGGTATATTGTGTGATGGAAAAGGGAGGTGTTACTTTAAGGGTCAAGAAGAAATCAGAAGAAGTTAAGTCAGTTTAGTAGTGGTTTGGATCAATACAATTAAGGAAATGATCGGTTCTTTCGGTATGGTAAGGCTATACAAGTGTTTCGGGGCTATACTTGCGGGCTTGGTGGTCTCCGTAATTGGGTTGATTTGGCGGTATTTAATTCTGATTGTTTTGCTATGCGTAAATGGGTCCTGGAAGAGTTATCAAGCCTTAGACCACGACTTGAGGGTTGTGTTATCTGCGATTATGGGATGTTGGTTGCGTGTTGCGATTTTCCTCCTAACATGAGAGTGAAAGGTTTCTAGCTGATGAAGTGTTAATTCTACTGGTGGTTCATGAGTTATAATTAAATTCTTGTACTCCCACATAACAACATGTAGGTGCAGTGAGCAGTATGGAATTGGAATTGAAGGATCGACTATTCCTGTGGCTGCAAACTGTGGAAGTTTGTTAAGAATTTGACGGTTGTTTGTATATATATATATATATATATATATATATATATATATATCAGGAATAGGGTCATTATGGATCTTGAAGTGATGCTTACCTATTTCGAGATGTTTGGAATTGGTTAGAGGGCCATTGGTAGGTCTAATATAAATGTGTATTCTACACCAGATCGGATACGTTTATTCAGCACATCATTGTTTATGTATGGGCCTTCATGCTTAGAGGATGTTTTTCATGTCACTATCTATTTCCTGTGTTACTTCCATGCCATATGGATTGTTAGGCGGCTTAATAATTCAAACTTGTGTTGTGATCCTGTGTACTTGTGGTGTTATACGAGCAAGGTGGCTCACGAGATGCTGATTTGTTGATTTCACCTTAGTCGTGTTTAGCCCTTTTTAGCGCGTGATGCTATCAGTCTCCCTAGGGTTATGTTTATGCACTTGGAATGATTGTGGTTGATATATGTGTGTTTAGTGAGTATGAGCATTTTGGCTCGATGGGTATTCCCTTACAGATTGTTATGTGTGGATCGGGTGACACACTTCCACGGGTTTGATGATTGGATCGGGTTGAACGCTGCAACGGTGAGATGTTGTGTATCATTCCTTGAACTATTTTGTGTGTTTTACCTCTCATCCGTGGGTTAGATTCATAGCATTTGTTTGGTAGTTTTATTCGTTACGCTGGCTGGATAGTTTTGTACTCAGGTTCGCTTTTCCTTATTGGTCATATTTGAGTTGTGGCTTGGTTGCACCTTGATAACGTTGTACGAAATGTTAGACGGTATTTGATGTGTCTTATTGCTCGAACAACTTGTAGTGGGTGAGACGAGGTTGTTGGACCTCAAATCAACGCAAGTGAATTTTTATAATGTATGTTTGGAGGTAAAATGCCGCTAATCATTTCATAATACAACAATGATTTTTGTTGAGCGGAATAACTCCATGGTTAATTGATTTGATGGATGTTTATGAGAGTCTGCACCTCTCTTTCATCAGTGTAGTATTGGGAGGTTGGGAACAAGATTTTATGCGTCATGAGGTATATTACCGGTACCGAGTTCAGAAATTAGAGTTATTGTGGTTGGATGATATAAATACGGGCATATGAACTATGCGGTGTGTCGTGTGGTTAAGACTTAGGTGTATATGTATGTTTGTTACAATGTATGTATGCAAGAAAGTTGGATCTTATAGGAAAATTTGGATGTTGGAATTTGTTCCAAGGGTTGTGGGCTAAGGTAACAGGAAGGATCTTCCATATGGGTTGATCTATGTGCTCATATGGATTGTGACGGCACGGGTAGGTGCACGAAGTATTCTACAATGACCTTCGAGGAAGAAAATATGTTTGGCGGAGAATATAACGATCCGACCAGTCGTTTTGAGCTCTAGCATGTCGTTCAGTGGTTTAAAGTGAAACACTTTCTTCCAACAATCCACTGTAGCATAACAATTGGCTAGACAATCCATGACCATAATAACGTCGAATTCTGTCATTTCTAACTCATTAAAATCAACTAAGGTATGGTGCTCATGAATCACCACATCACAATCTCGATATATCTGCCTAACTATCACGGACTCGCCCACGGGCGTGTACGCTTCAAACGGTTTCCGTAACAATTCGGGTACTTTATAATATTTACTAGCAACATATATGGAGATATACGACAACGTGGAACCTGGATCAATCAATGCGTAAATTAATGGAGAATATAGATAGTATACGTGTAACCACATCCGTTGATGACTCTAGATTCTGTCGGCCTAATAACACATAAATGTGGTTCTGTTGTCCGCCCGAGCTAGACACTCCACCTCTACCTCTACCTCTCCCAATCGATGGTTTGTATATGGCGAAAATCAGAGAGATTGATTTTCTGATTAGTATGGCATTTCGTAGCTTATCCGTATAAGGGAAGAGATACAGCTCGGGGCCTGACCTCTAGTGTTCCCTATGATCGACTTCGAGGCAATACAGATCAGTGACTGTCACAAGCAAGTAGCACATGGTCGAAGGCGGCCAAGTCTGCAACTAAGTACAAGTCCGTACTATGACATTAAATAGTTGTACCAGATGCATATCTTTGTAATAAATGCTTATGTACTATGTTGAGATTTCCCTTCATATATAAAGGGGGCCCTTATCGTTTTTTGCACACACACTATTCAACATAAGGAACAAGAACATTATCTGCTCTCTAACTCAAACATCCTCCATTGTCTCTTTACTAATTTATTACTTGCATTTATTGTATTTCATTGATTGTCTTTCATTTATTATCCATCATTGATCATAAATAGCCTCCCCCGAGGTCCACAAAATTGTTATAGCTTCATCGATCGCCCATCCTTGACCCAGAGCCTCGACCTCGAGGACCTACCTCGGCTAAGCCCGGAACCCCCGATCCGAGGCAGTCTGGTTTGCCTATCTTCGATTTCGTATCATTCTTATCTCATTTCTTTCACTCACACTTAGCATCTATTGCTTAACAACTAACATTAAAATAAATCGCATATTTTTAGAATCACATAATCAAATTTAATTGTAATTATCATTTTCAAGGTAAAAAGTTTGGCGCCCACCGTGGGGCTAAAAATAATATTGATTGTTTTAGTGTTGGTTCACTGAAAAACACAAGTTATTCTTCACACTTTTTCTTGTCCAAAGAATCTTTGATTTCAGGTAAGAATGTCTAACTCAGTAAACGCACATGAAAACAACGGTGCTAAGGACCATGGATAAAATGGTGTAGCTGCTCCAGGCGCTGGTGTACCACCGGTGAATCCTGAGGACACACCAATCCCAAACCCAGTGGATGCGGGCTCGCACAATGTCGAACACGTCGATATTAGTTCTCGCACTGACGGGGATATACGCCAGCAACAAGAATAGAAGGCTCAGAACATCCTAGCCCGAGAAGAGAGGCAGGTTAGCCTTCACATTATTTTTGAAATGTTGCAGGTGCAACAAATGGCGATTGCTCAGCTGCAATGCCATCAAAAAGCTTCCAGCACGGTAGCACCAGGAATGGGTCCTCGAGGCGAACCAGCACCGGAGAAGTCGAGCAACGACGGATCAACAACCGAGCCCGCCATTATGAAAATGCTCGAAGACCTCACAAAGAGAATTGAATCAGGCGAAAAGAAAATTGAAGCCAACGACATAAAGGTGGAAACCTACAACACGAGGGTCGACTAGATCCCATGCGCACCCCCTGTTCTAAAAGGTGTAGATTCAAAGAATTTCGTACAAAGGTCGTTCCCGTCAAGCATGACTCCGAACCCCATCTCGAAGAAATTCAGAATGCCCGATCAAGCGAAATACAATGGGACCTTGGACCCCAACAAGCACATCACTGCCTACACTATGTAGGAAAATGACTTAAAAGAGGATGAGATTGAATTCGTCCTATTGAAAATATTTGGAGAAACTCTGTCGAAAGGGGCCATGATGTAGTATCAAAATCTAACCCCTAATTCGATAGACTCGTTTGCCATGCTGGCAGAATCTTTCATAAAGGCGCATGCTAGCGCCATCAAGGTCGCAACTAGGAAATCCGATGTCTTCAAAATCAAACCGAGAGAGAGTGAAATGCTGCTGGAATTCATGTCTCGCTTCCAAATAGAGCAAATGGAGTTGCTACCGGTATCCATCGACTGGGCAGTACAGGCCTTCACCCAAGGCTGGAGTGGAGCTCGATAGCTTCGAAAAAGCTGAAGCAGAACTTGGTCAAATATACCGCCGTCACCTGGTCGGACGTCCACAAACGATACTAGTCGAAGATTAGGGTCGAGGGCGAACAATCAGGAGCCCCCTCGGGCTCGGTATATCCTAGCAGGATCTTGGCAAATGAACCAATTCCAAACAAGGATAGGTACAAGCCATACACCGAAGACCGAAGGAATGCCCCTAGGCGCAACATACCTCGGAGCGATCGAAGGACATATCAAGGACACAACCCTTAGGGACTCGTAAATCAAGTCGATATCAGTAGACACGCGGGATCGGTAGAGGCACCTCGACTATTGGAGTATAACTTCAATGTTGATGTCTTAGACATCGTGACAGTTGTAGGTAAAATCAAGGATACCAAGTGGCAAAAACCCATATTGTCGGACCCATCGCAATGAAACCATAACTTGGTGTGCGAATTTCACGGTACGCAGGATCACAAGATCGAAGATTGCAGACAACTCCGAGAGGAAGTAGCCCGACTACTTAGCAAAGGGAAGCTCAAAGGGTTCCTCAGTGACCGGGCTAAAAATCAACTTTGAGAAAGTGAGTCGAACAGGAAAAACGTAGAAGAAGAGCCGCAACATGTAATCCACATGATCATGGGCGGGATCGAAACCCCACAGGAACCCATCCTCTGACGGATAACAGTATCTGTCACTAGGGAGAAGCAAACTCGAGGTTACGTACCCAAGGATGCCCTCACATTCAGCGACGAGGACCTCGAGACCCTGTCACAACCTCACAACGACGCACTGGTAATATCTTTCCTTGTGAATATGTTTCAAATTAAATGTGTACTCGTGGATCCAGGTAGCACGGCCAACATAATCATGTCGAGGGTGGTGGGCCAGCTTGGACTGCTCGACCAAATCATGCCCGCCTCTTGAGTCCTCAACGGATACAACATGGCGAGCGAGACAACAAAAGCGGAAATCGTCCTCCAGGTCAGCATGGCCGGAACAACCCAAAATGCCAAGTTTCACGTCATCGACGGAGACATGAGGTATAATGCCTTTCTCGGGAGGACATGGATACACTACATGAGAGCAGAACCATCAACCCTCCACCAAATGATAAAATTCCCAACAAAGGAGGGAATAAAAATGGTATACGGGGAGTAACATGCAGCTCGGGAGATGTCCGTGGTATACGATATTGTACCAACATCGACACCCTCTATATCGAAGGAACCAAAGGATAAGCAAACAACTAAGTAGCAGTCACAAGCTTCTTCCTCGGTCGCACCCTGAGCATTGAGTTAAGGACTGAACCGCTTCCTCGAAACGAGTAGAAGCAGGCTCCATTGAGTCTGAAATGCCATCACTGCTAATGTACGACTTCTCATTTTTTTCATTCACATTTTATACTGACCTATGGTTCAGAATTAGTTGGAAGAAATTAAGGCTCAAAAGTTGATAAATTTTGTTTTGAGGTGCGATTCTTGGCTTTAATGCTATTTTGTGTGTTATGATACTTCAAGTAGGTTTGTATTATGTTTATGGACTTGTTGGTGCATTTGACCAGGGTCCTGGGTGGCTCGGGCGAATTTTGGATCATCGGGAGCATTTTTGAAGTTGGTAGATTTTTGCTCGTGCTGGTGTGCTTCGCGATCGCGATGGATGTCCCGCGATATCAATGAAAGATCAGGGATAGGGAAGCTGGTTGCTTTTCGCGAACACAAAGAAGGCTCAACAAACGCGGGGCAGGGTGTGGCTCTCCTTCGCGGAGGTCCAAGCGCGGACGTGAAGCTTTGAAGGTATGTGCCAGGCGGAGTCGTTGGCCTTCACGATCTTGAAGTGGGACTCATGATCTCATATGAGGAAACCTTGAGGTAGGTAGCTTAAGACTTCGCGAATGCGGCTGGGTGACCGCAAAGTGCTGGGGGAATTGTTCATCACGAACACGACGAAGTTGTCGCGAACGCGTAGATGAAGAGGTTGCGCTAAGCCAGTTTGGCCTTCACGGATCGCGATATACTTCATGAGATCGCGAAGATGGAATCGTTGGCCATACAACATTTTTATTTTCTGGACTTTGCTCATTTCACCAACTTTTCACTTGGGTTGGCAATTTTTGGAGCTCTTTGAGGGGAGATTTCATCATATATTGTAGGGTAAGTAATTCCCACTTATTCTAAGTTTTATACATGGATTATATATGGATTTAAATATAAAATTTTGTAGACATTATGGGATTTTATAAGGAAATGTAGAAATGGTATTTTTGGATTTTGACCATGGAATTAGACATAGAACTGAGAATAAATTATATATATTAATTCGTAGTTCTATGGGTAATGTTTATCTTCAAGAATTTTTGGGATTTGAGTATGTGGGCGAGGTTGTTGACTTTTTCGTGTAAAGTAGGGAATTGTTTTTATTTGTTAAATTACGAGTCATTGAGTATTTTTTGATTGGTTTTTCATGTTTTTGATTAATTTTTTATTTGGAATTGGTTTGAGGAGTTAGTGAGGCGTTGGAGTCGGTTATCGGTTTTCGGAGTGAGGTAAGTCTTTTGCGTAACCTTGTGAGGGGGAATTAACCCCGTAGGTGTTATAATGATTATGTCCTATGTGTTATGGGTACTGCGCCCGTATGAGGTGGCAAATGTCCGTGTGTATGGTAGATTATTGATCATGCCGAGGAGGATATAGACGCACACCATATTTTAACTATATTACTTGAGTTATCATTGCATGTTTAGATGCTTTGATTTACATTTTAGCCTTAGATTAGACTCGGGTAGAGTGTCGGACTTGCTATTTAAGATACTTGACGAGCCACTTGATTAGCCATGAAAATTGTACTTCCCTTACAGATTTCTTCCGCGTTGTGCATATTCATCTGAAAGTTTACTTGAATTTCATAACTCACAACTATATTCGTGAGTCAGGCCAATAATTCGTTAAAGTTCCATATTCTTATGGGATTGGGCTGAACACCTCAGTAGTACTCCTATGGTATCGGGTTGTTCGCCTCGACAGTATCATGTATCATATTCGTGTGTGATCGGGTCATTCACCTCGGCACGATTTTGAAACACACTCTTATGGGATCGAGTCGTTCGCCTCGGCAGGATTATGTAACACACTCTTATGGGATCGGGATGTTTGTCTCGGCAGAATAGTGCGTAATAATTGACAAGGAGTCATCGTACGTATGAGTCTTCATGACTTGAGATGTGACCTTTTATTTTGTGTTGACCATTATAAATTTCATTCGAGGTAGTATCTGGTTATTGAGGGCTCAATATTTACTATTAAGGATTGTGTTATGCATATATATACTTGCTCTCACCGTTTTACTTGTCATGCTTCGTACCTGTCTACTTTTATTATACTTGGTTTATTGGACCACTAGTAGGTGTCGATATCGACTCATCGTCAATACGTGGGTTAGGCTAGATACTTACTGGGTACGCATTGATTTACGTACTCATACTACGCTTCTGCACTAATTGTGCGTAATTGAGACAGGTACATTTGGCGGTCATGTTGGGGTAAAAGCACAACTACTGAGGATAATTTGTTGTGAGCTGCAGTCCATATTACGACCCGCAACACATGGAGTAGCCATCTTATTCATTTACTATATCTTGTCTATGTTATATTCCAAGCAGATGATGTATTAGTATTGTACTTCTTGGTAGATGCTCGTGCAACTGTGACATCAAGTTTTGGGAATTTCCAGTGAATGTCCACATTTGTACCAATTATTATTATCGCATTGTTTTATGTATATTCTTATTCGATATTTTGGTAGAGAAATACATATGTTCCCATAGGTTTTTTTTTAAATTTTAATTATTTAACAACATTTCTGGTTTTAAAAGTTAAAAGTGATAATTCATTTAGGGATTCACGCGTTGGCTTGCTAAACAGTATCGGATGGCACCATCATGGCCTATTATGGAATTTGGGTTGTGACAGCTTGGTATTAGAGCACTAGGTTCACTTATATATCACGAGTCATGAACAAGTCTAGTAAAGTCTTGTGTATCGATACGGAGATGTCTGTACTTATATTCGAGAGGCTAAATAGTTGTCAGGAGAACACCCCTTTCTGATTTTATATCGTGTGAATTGATTGCGGTCGAAGCTTATGTCTTCAGTTCCTTCCTACTCATTCTTACGCGATGCCGAGCATTCAATATTAGTTGGGAGAAGACAAGTTGTGGAGATGCTAAAAGTATGGTGTAGGATGTTTTTCCCTATGTATGTGGACGGACTATTATCGTCGCGTTGTGGAGGAGTGTTATGTCGTTTCAGCCCAGTATTGGTGTTGCCCATTGTTTCGAGGATTTACATAGTGTAATATGATGTTCATGCATTGTTGTCGCCTAGTGTTGGTGTGAATGGTGGGGTGCTTACCTATGTGTCACAGTAGTGAATGAATAAGGAGGAGGATTATTCGGTTCATGACTGGGAGATTTGGCATTTAATTCCATCGGAGGAGAGGCAATTGGACTATTGATGTTCAAGCGTTGGTTGACAGAGTCGAGAGATTCGATATTTCTGAACTTGATGGAATTGTTTTTTATGTTGTGGTGATGCAGTCCTTGTTTGAACGCATTAAGGCTCGTCGGTATGATGATTTTCATTTGTTTTCCTCTTGGGCATGGTCTCGTGAAATGGTACCTAAGAAACATATATCAGAGGTGGTGGTGTAATGCGACTTCGTGGTCGAATCGGTGTTCCTGTGTTGTGGGTTCGAGAGAGATGATCCTCGAGGTGGATCCTAACTTGGGAAGTTTGGATGTGACAAAAAATGTTTGTTCGAAATATAGAGGGATGTGAATGCTTGATTATCATTTTTTGATCGTATATCATTTCAAGTTTTAAACGTATTGTTGGACCTTCAATTGATCTTAATAGAATGAATGGATTCTTATGCCTGACGAATGAGTTTGGACCTAGGAGAATCAACTGATTTTGTATTAGATGTAATTACGGCAATGTGGTTGGGGGATGTCGATATGAGGTTACACAAGTGGGCTATGTCACATGAGAAGGTTAGGGATTTCAGATTTTTGATGAAGTTCGTATGAAGAGTTCTACTTTCTATCCAAAATAAGTCATGTATTTCGATGTGGGTCCGAATCGCCTAAGGAGGATGGCGCGACTTCATGAAGCTGAGTGTGTGATAGCATCCTAGGAAGCTCAAATCTATTAAAGGACAAGGATGAAGTTTTGGAATCTCAAAAAGTGCCTTTAACAAGATCTCAAGCTAAAAAGTTGCAAAACAAGGTCATTGGACTTTAGGAGCGATAGAAGAAGTTGTTAGTTGGGAAGAAGAGCTTAAGGATAAAAGATATGAGTTATCTAGGTGTTATAATTACTCTATGGCCCAAATTCATGTCCAAGAAGAGATGGATTAGATCCCAAGAAACATCATCTGAAGAAGGTCCAAATCATGCCACTGTTGGACCAATTTGGCACCTAAATTGTGTCCTAAATTGCAGCCCATGAAGTCCTACATAAAGCCACATTTTCATAGCATAAAAAGACTTATTTGATGTCCAGAAAGGTACAATAGTTGTGCTGGATGTTGAGTGCAAGTTTGTGCCAAGTTGCTTGCAAATTTCTTTCAAGGTTTTCAAGATTCTATACTTGATTGGTTTAGGACTTATTTCTATATATTATGGGACTATATTTATTTATTTCCTAGTTATCTAAGGTTATGTTTTCCTTTTACTAAGATTTTTTGAATTACTTTCCAAGAATAACTTGGTTTTTGCTTCCTAGTATTTTCCTTTTCCTAAGGTAGTTGGACTTGTTGTCCAAAGTTGTTTAGGACTTTATTTACTTGTTTTGAGGTACAATTTCGCGACCCCTCTCTATATAAAGGGTGTCTTCTTTGTTTTTAGACTTAGATTATTATAGACAATATC